>JAGSMP010000821.1:0-179484 GCA_029286625.1 Parnassius orleans | reverse complement strand
GCAAGCTAGCATAACTAGTTTAGAGACATGTGCTTGTTTCTGTTAGGAAAAGTAATATCAGCTACAGTAGGTTGAGTGCGGTAGCTGCAAAGATCTGGATCATTCCTTCCAGAAAATACTATTTTAGTCTAGGTAAAACTAATTTGTCCTAAATTGGTTTTGGCCTATAATAAAGTGTTTTTGACTGCAGAATTGCCCAAAACTAGTTTTAATGGAAATTTTTATAAAAAAATATGCAATTTGAGGGAGGGTTATGGCAGAGGGTGCTCCTTTCCCTCTCCCCCTTCTATTTAAAAAAATGTAATAAAATGCTTTAAATTGCCACTTAATATAAATTATTGTCGAATATTTATAAAAAAACATGTATTTCTGAGGGGGGAATGTGGCAGTGGGTTCTCCTTCCCCAACACCCTCCTATTGCTATCTTAAGGGGTTGTTAATTTAAAGTCCTTCCGAAATAACTTAGTTTTTATAAATAAAATTTACAGATGCCTCCAGCAAATCAACAACCAGCCCCAGACCAGCCTTTTCCACTTCCAACAAATCGACAAGTGTCATCAATCCCAAGAGCAATGCCAGACGGTTCTACTGAATTTTGGGTGTACCCAAGCCAACAAATGTTCTGGAATGCCATGTTACGGAAAGGCTGGCGTTGGAATGATGATGACATAAAACAAAAAGATATGGAGGACATTATTCGTATACACAATGCCAATAATGAACAGGTAAAATTTCGTTTTAAGCATATTTTTATTACATAAGAACTTTAATTACAGCCTATCAATAGTCCATTGCCAAAAAAGGCCTACCCATTCAATTGCCTCATGGGGGTGGATTTTGGCATAGTTACTCTGCTAGGTATGCAGTTTGTCAACCAGCTTTTGCTATTTTAATTGTTATCAGAAAGGTTGCATTACTTGGATTGTCACGAAGATTAAAATTTTTAGACAGCTTAAATTAATACACAAGCATCATAATAACTTTTTACTACGTAAATTTGTGCCTAGGTTAGGGGAGGCCTGTAAGATACTCTTAGTGTATTGTGGTAATAAACTATTTGAACTCATTACTCAATCTTTGAAATCAATGAAATGTCAATGTTAAACCAATTTTTTGTTGGACATTTTGTTTTATTGTTTTCTTTTGTTTAAATTGACATATTTTATTGTCAGTTGCGCAGGATATTGTTAAAAGTCCTCTAAACGCTCCCCGTATCTATTTTCAACGGTACCCATGTTGCCATAGCTGGCTTAAATATTACATCCTACCACTCTTATTCTTCATCATCATAATGTCATGTACTAGGGGTGATGACTCCTTTTCTGCTTAAGAGGCCGTCTGGGTAGGGGAAGGTGTGTATACACAAAGGAAAGTGCCAGGTTTTGAATGAGCTGAAATAATTTTTTCTTATTTCTAAACAAACTTACCAAAAGTAAGTTTTATTCCTTAAATGGCATCATTGAATAGCCGTATCTTACCACCAACTGACAGTTCTAGTGGCATTAATGGCGTTACTGGGCTTTATCAAAAATTTCGTTGCGATAAAGTAAGTTTTTTGTGTTTATTCTATTATTTTTTACAAGGAAATTTAATTGACATAGTCCAAAAACAATTTTACTTTATTATTGTGTATATAAAGCTATATATAACGTATATAATTAAATAATAGGTTATGTATCTAAACAGAAAATGTTTTGAGAGAGCCAGGCCATGGTGTATTGAAAGAGCCGACTCTTTCATGGCACGAATACTGGCTCTTTCAATACAAATAGCGCTTTTGAATAGTTCTGCAAATCTTTTATTGTGTTTTCTATTTCAGAGTAGAAGTAAAATGTCCTCAGATGCTAACACCAAACCAAAAAACCCAATAGGTCGTCAGCTTCTGTAATTGAAGACGCAGTATGAGAAGTATTTTTATACGTGGTAGAGCCATGCTGCAGCTATATTAGTAGTATAGTTGTAGCACGAATGGGTCAGCTCGACCGGGGAAGGAACACGCTCTCACAGAATACCTGCATAAAATTAAAAAAAAGTTTAACACTACTGTGTTTCGTATGGTGAGTGTAGAGCACCAGAGACCCTTTCTACCGTCGAACTAATGTCCACGTCAATTGGTTAAATCAAATAATGTCAATGAAGCATTTCATTTTCTGTCAGGGTTGCCTACTGATAAGCATGTATGGCTTGATTCTTCATTGAGGTTAGTCTAAGGCTGAGATCTATAGACCGTACTTTGACTTTGCTCAGACTTAACTTATGAAAAACTAAGCTGAGTCGCTTAGCATAAGCTTTCGTTCTGAATTTGTAGTCGTATCGGGCTAAGATTAAGCTAAGTTTATGCTAAGGCCCAGACAGACAAAAATTATGGATGCTTTATTCCACGCATTATGTTCTTGATTTAATTGTATAAAATAAAAAAAAATTAAAACCGAAAACAGTCCAAATTGTATTCCATAAATAAGGCCATATGAGAACGGGAACGGTTGAGAAGAGTGTAAAATCAGAAAAATATTAAGAAATTCGAAATAAGTTTGAAATTACGTTAATAGAAAAAAAATGGATTAATGATATTTAAAACCAGAAGACAGCCTAAAACTACCTATTTATTGTTATAAATAATTGGAGTTACATAAAAACAACAATTGAAAATGAATACGGTGGTTTCGAATAATATCCTGAGTTTTACGTAAGTCGTCGATTTCGTTGACTTAGGCTTTGCTAAGTTCGCACTCAGCACGACTTCGAAGTTAGCTGTATAAACACCGACATTGTCTTAGTTCGAAAGTAAAGTCTGAGCAAAGTCAAAGTAAGGTCTATAGATCTCAGCCTAAGGGTCACTGTGCCACTTACTATCTGGTGATATGTTCCTTTGCAACTACATGGAAAAATACAATTATACCCTTATTACCAAAATGTGCATACAAATACAGATATTATTTGAATGATGAATTTAATAACCGTGAAGTTTAAAGCGTCAATCCTTACATTTAAATTCAACAAAGAAAACATTCTATATGGTCACTGGAAATGAACTATCCATTGCTTTTTGAATTGAAAGAAAACTGAGTTTTATAGATTTGTCAGAGATGCAGCCATTAAAAGGAAACTGAGCAAAATTGATTCGTCAGCCTATTTAAATGTTTTGAAACGCAGCGTATAGGAAAGCATGAAAATAGCCTGTTTATTCCAAATGGAAATGGGATATTTTTAATTAAAGGAAACTGAGCATAATTATCCGTCAGGGATGCAGACTTTTGAAAAGAAACTGAGCTAAATTGATTCGTCAGAGATGCAGTTTTCTGAATTGAAAGGAAACTGAGCAAAATAAAAGATCGTCAGAGATGCAGCCTTTTGAGTTGAAAAGAAACTGAGCTAAATAGGAAATTTTGAATTGAAAGGGAAGATCTGGAATTTGATTAATTGATTGGAATTTTGGAAAAACTAACTGAACACTATTTTAAGACGCTACTGTACACAATGTTATATGTTTTCCATTTAAAAGAATGTGGAGATTCTGGGCATTTGAGACATGAACATGCTACATACAGCTGACCATGAGAGAAGCACGGTTTTTCTAAGTTGACATCCGCTACCTGTAACGTTTGCTCTTAGCTATTAATTGTCATTGCAAAACTGAGCTTAAGGGGAACTGCAACCTTTGAATTGAAAAGGAAGATCTGGGAATTATAGGGATCCGTGGTATAACATTTTCAACTTTTCCTACGCCTGTCAAATTGCAATTGATTATGTTCCGTCCAAGATGTGTCACACGATGTTGTCCCGTTACATAACCGAGGAGCATCTAAATTTGCATTAGCATGACTGGGACGCCTAATTTTAATTGAAGCTTGAGGCACACCTGACAACCTAGAGAATTTAGAAACTCTACGGGATATGAAGTGTGTATCTGAATTTATTTTGTTAACGCTCATTTTGGTGCAAGAATCGCCCTTTCACATAACCATTTGTTTTCATGCATGTTGTTCGTTAAATCTGAATAAACGCTCGCAATCAATTCGGAATGACTCTGTACTAAATTACAATAATCTCGTCAATTTAACGCAGCCTCAGCATCCGTTTCTAACTGCCCATCGCCAATTTTTTAATAGTGTGTCAGCATAGTTTCAGCATTGATATCATTACAAATGCACCTCTCATATTCGTAGTTAAACTGAATTTTGTCACCTTGTTCCATAAAATAGACGACTTGAGGCATGCTTTAATTTCATCTGCAGGTGCCCTTTGAATGACAGGTAAAGTTTGGCGAAAGTCACCAGCCAGTAAAACCACCATTCCTCCCATTACATCGGTATTGCTGCGCAAATCCTGGAGCGTTCGATTTAGTGTTTTACAGCTTTTTATGCGACATTGTACTTTCGTCCCACACTAAAAGTTTGCATTGTCATAGCATTATACCTCGTGCATTATTTTGCTAAAGTTGCAGATCGGCGATTCTTCCTGGGCTAGATTTAGAGGGAGTTTTAAACAGAATGTAGTGCGGCCCCTGCTTAGCAGCGTGGCGGCTATATACCGAGGAAGCTACGGCACAGCAATGTTTTTATCTTTCCGTACTTGCGCTAATAATAAATTTAACAAAAATGTCTTCCCAGTTCCTCCAGGGGCATCTAAAAGAAAAGTACCATTTCCAGATTCAATTTGTCCTAATACTTTGTCAAAAACTCGTTTTTGTTCGGGAAGCAAGGGTACAAATTGGCTACTTGCTGCTGCAAAGCTGGTATGTCGTAGTTTGTTTCACGTATAATTTCATCACTTAGTTCATTTTCGGTTGTTCGCTGAGGGCTTATCATCCAAAGTCGCTTAATTTTTGCCTACCATTGCCATTACTTTATCATAAATTTTTCCAAGTGCTTCATTATAAATGTGTTTTGTATGTCATGTTCGCGTGTGTCTGCTGTAACCTTCGCAAAATATCTTCCGCCATGTACTTTATATTTGTCTCACAATTTATGTGCACTAGATAGCCCAAGATGATATGAGAGTTGCATAAAGATCCCTAATTTTGGCTGGTGACTGGCACTGCACAGCTTCCTCCATGGTTTCATCCCAGTGATTATCGTTTTCTTAAAGATGCAGAGCCACACAGCTTCTCTATAAGTTGCGTATTCCTGACCGTTGACAGTTTCAAGGTCTATATCCTGTAGACCCGAACATTGCAGCAGCAATCGTAAACAGAAACATTCAAAATTAGTTACATGGACGGTATACACACGACCAAGGGCATCTGATGACTTTACACCGGGCCAATTTGCAACAGGCGCGCCTTGAATACGGCGTTTACTCCTTCCTAGATGTGTCCAAGTATAATAGCGGGGACTTCAGAATATAACAACGTTTTTGCAAAGGGGTCTGACAAAGTTGAAAGAAGGCTGTTAGTGTAGTTTTTGGCGGTGATGCAATTCTTTCTTGGAAATTTTTCGGTGAAATATACACGCCTCCATTTTCTAAGTGCACAGCAAGGTGAATAACTGTTGGGTGCTCGTGTAAAGGAAGCCAAGGAGACGCCACGCTGCCTCGTTACTGCTGACATAACGCCCTGCTTGAAAGGTCTGTACTTCATTAACGGAATTTGCCTCACCTTCTCCTGAGATTAAATATTGCTTGGTCGCCTTTATTTATGTACTTACAGATATACTTGATTGTGCGAACAGAGCTACATGCTTCTACATTAATATGGGCATTAAACATTTTACATAGAATGGGCGAATATGGGTCAATCCAGCTGTTATCTAATTTTGAACGCTCCAGAGCGAGATTTGATTGTAACTTTCTGCCACCATCTTCGGGAGCTCTGGTCTGTATAAAGGGTAGCCATTGTCATTGTGCACTGTTTCTTTTAATAGCTGTTTAGGAATTTCTTTGTACATTTTCCTTCTTTCATACATGGCGATATTGAATTTCAGCTCCACATGGACCGTGAATCATATTTCGGACGATGGTATTACATACCTTTATCTTGCTCAGGATCCGGAATCTCGGTGCTTATTATGTCGTCTATTTGGCTGGGCTGCAACTTCTCTTTAAGCCATATTAGAATGTGGGCATGGTAATCCTTGCCATTCAATTGAATACATGAAGCACTGCACCTCTCCGAAAATTTTCCTTTGTTAATTACATACATTAATTTTTTGTACTTTAATCTAAATACCTAGCAACTAAATCGTGTCTGTCAGTACTTTTTGGCCCGACATTAGCTCCTGTTATTTCTTTCCATGTGGGATTGCAAGTAAAAGTAACAAAAGATCAGGTCTTCCGTAAGTTCGTACATAGGCGAATGCGTCTTTGTGTACTCATGTAGGTAGTGGGACTGTTAATGAATGATGAGGCAGAATTACCATTTTACCTAAATCTCTGGGGTTTACAATTGGCGTCGCTAGAAACTGCATCTTGTAAATGTATATATTCTCAACGCAGCGCTTTTTGATTTAAAGATATATAACGGAGACGTTCATTCTACCTTCACATACATGTCACCAAAATTGATGAAATAATTGTCTACACCGGGCTAAGAGGTTAAAATCATTTTCGCAACATCATATGATACGCATAAAAATCCATACATGTTCGGAGTAGGCCTTTGTGAAGGTTAATGAGTGGAATTTGACAATGATAACCCTCTTGTCCTTTGCAATAAATCAATGGGTATTGCAGAGCGTCATAAAACGTGTGTGTATCGGCTATCCGTTGCAACGTATCATCACGTGCTCGCAAGACAATGTCTCGTGAAGAAAATTGATCACCACTAATTACGGCTGCTATTTCGTTTATCAAAGGTGCATTGTAGCGCCTTTCATGCCTCCTCGAGGGGTCCGATCTGCGTGAATGACGATTTTATAACTCTTCAGGTAGGTTTTCTAAAGCAGTTTTAAATGTTTTGACTAAATGTTACGTTTATGCAAGAATCTTTGAATTTTGAACACTGTGTCTCTCTCAACTCCCTGGATAAATTGGCAGCGACGGTATTCACCCTCAATTTCGTCACCCATAAAATATACTTGTAAAAATTTATGCTGTTCGTTTTCAGCTGGAAAAAGTGAACCTATTCTATGATAAATTTGCCCTTGCACCGTAAATGTAGGCGAAAATCTCGGCATTATTATTTCCCGGTCAACTCCGAAGGATGTCATTTGAAAGCATGAGTTATATTTCCGGATCCTGTTTAAAAAGCGCCGTGACTCATTAGCATTATATAAAAAGAGAGTTTTCAAAGGTTCTTCTGGATCCCCAAGTAACGGAAGAGACACTTTGCCATTGGAACAGCACATGCCTGCGGTCTCATCTTTCCATTTTAAAGCGCTGTAAAATCGACACGCCTTGTCCATCAGTCCGATAACAACTAACCTGTGATTTTTATAATCAATCAACGGATCATAATTGAATGCTGCGTCATTAAAAACCGACCAATTGTTTCTTTGAAAATTTTGTCGACGTTCAGCTTGCTGTATTGCATCTCTTCGCGCTGTGTTCTGTTCTGGTGTTTCAGATGCCCTTATAGTAGATTGACGTTCAGCTGGCTCAATGAGTCTGTGTTGAGTTTCAACAGGTGTTTCGCGGCTCTTAAGACGACCTGACGTTCCGCTTGTTCGAATAGCCTTTGCTGAATTTGAGCAGGTGTTTTCAGCTCTTAAAGTAGCTTGACGCTCTGCCTGTTCAAGACGCCTCGCTGACTTTGATCAGCTGTTTCAGTAGCTCTTAAAGTAGATTGACGCCCGCCTGTTCAAGACGCCTTGCTGACTTTGATCTGTTTCAGTAGCTTAAAGTAGCTTGACGCTCTGCCTGTTCAAGACGCCTTGCTGACTTTCAGCAGGTGTTTCAGTAGCTCTTAAAGTAGCTTGACGCCTGCCTGTTCAAGACGCCTTCGCTGACTTTGAGAAGGTGTTTTAGAAGCTCTTAAAGTACCTTGACGCTCTGCCTGTTCAAGACGCCTTTCCTGAATTTGAGAAGGTGTTTCGGAAGCTCTTGCAGCAGCCTGACGCTCTGTCTGTTTAAGACGCCTTTGCTGACGTTGAGAAGGTGTCTCAGATGCTCTAAAAGCAGCCTGACGCTCTGCTTGTTCTTGCCTTCTCAGTTCAGCATCTTCTAAAGATTCTAGCGATTGAGCTAATCTTTTCGCTTGTCTTTGGGAAGATACTCTTGAAAGGCTGGACTTACGTTTGCGAGGCATTATAAAGTAAGAAAAAACCTATTTATAAAAAAAACGTTAAAATACCTAAAAGGAATTAAATTTCCTTTTAAATATTTTTTTAAAAGCAAATCCAAAATATCTAAAAGGAATAAATATTCCTTTTAAATATTTTTTAAAATCAAAACAACAAAACCAATTCAAGACACAACACGAATCCGAAAACGATAGCCAAAAAAAATCGAATCAACTTAAACCAAATCACAAAACAAATCGCAGAAAACCGAAATCGAAAGCAGTAGTCAATATTACCAACGAAAAAAGAAGTAAGTGTATAGGTACCGTTTACATTATCTATACTATTGATATTCCTTTGAAATATTGTTAAACAACCTAAAACAACGAAAACCAATTCACGATTCTAAATAAACAAAATCCAAAATCAAAGCCAGAGTCTAAATATGTATAAAGGAATACCAACCAAATCAACAAAACCGATCCAAGAAAATACACAAATCCGAAAATGAAAGCCAATATAAATCCATTCAACCTTAACCAAATCACAAAGCAAATAACAAACAACCGAAATCGAAAGCAGGTAGTCGAATAAGCTACGAAATAGAAACAATTTAAGCGTATAGGTACCGTATGCACTATAAGTTGACGCGCGGCTCAACGGCGGGAGTTAAGTACATGTCAGGAAACATTTCGTTACCGCGTTTTAAAAACCTAGTAACGACATCTAGCGGAATCAATTTAAACTATGTATACGTTAGTTAATAAGAGCTCTCAAAAAATATTTTTCTTCTAATTTTGCACAATTTTTCTTATTGTAATACCGATTCATTCATAACCACATATAAGAACTGTATTCATTTCCGTTCAATAAATATTACTAAGGCTTATTAATAAGGCCTACTAAGAAATGTTTCTACCATTGTTAAGTAATAGTTAGGGTGAAAGCGTGACAGGTGGTGATAGTATTTATGATCCATACTTATAATCACGCCTGTAACCCTTGCGGGGTAGGCAGAGCATCAACGGATTACTTAATATCGTCTGCGAGGTTATCGCCTATTCTGTGAATTACGATGCACCAAAACGTTTGAAGAAAATCAGCTGGTGAATTTTATGTTTTTATCGCTCTCTTCCCGGTCCTGCGGAAAAATACAGATCCATACATTTTTTATCTTAATTTTGGTAAAAAGACATAATAATCCAGATATTCTGACCTTCTGTGTTCGTCCATCGTACTGTCGTCCGTCTTGTAGAATCACGGTGGCGCCACCTAGCTGAATTTAATTTTGCAACATATTCGATTTTCCCACGGGAATGATATGTTTTTCCGCTGAAAAAAGTAGCGTATGTCACTCTACAGCCACCGAACTATACCCATACAAATAATCATGCCATGCCGACGCTCTGTTGCGACGTGAAAGAAGGACAAACTTGTGCAACATATTCGATTTTCCCGCGGGAATGAGATGTTTTTCCGCGGAAAAAAGTAGCCTATGTCATTCTACAGCCACCAAACTATCCATATACAAAAAATCATGCCACGCCGACGCTCTGTTGCGACGTGAAAAGGACAAACAAACAAACAAAACACACGCATTTATATATATTAGTATGGATATGGATTATAACAATTTGAAAATGTCCCATGTGTGCTCCAGTTTATGAGCAAGCTAGCTTTAGTAGGCTTTAGGTTATAACTAAATTTTTGCTTTGTCCCAGAAATTTTAAAATACGCAGGCGCTAAATTGTGATTATATTTAAAAATAAATTATTAGGTAGGACTATTTTACGCCTAGTGTTCCGTCCCCGTGTAGTGGCGGGTAAGAATACCCACTACCCCATATCTTCCCGTGGTTGTCAAGAGGCAACAAAGGGAAACTGAAAGTCAAAAAAATAAATAAAAACTGCCAACCCGCTCGCCAAGCGTGGCAACTGGCAATATACCCCCATGAGCGACGACATAATAAACGGCCCTGTCCCCGGTGGCCCCGCTATTCCTGGCTACGGTGGCGACCATGGTAACGGCGGGGCAGGGGTGCTAAGAACCGGTGGAGGTTCGGTTGCCACCCACGACGACTCGACCTGGCAACATATAACGCACGCACCCTGAGGACTGACGAGAAGATCCTGGAGCTGGAAGAAGAGATAGATAAGTTACGCTGGAATATAATAGGACTATCCGTCCGAAGTCCGAAGAGAGGGGGAGGACACGGTAATCCTCGAATCCGGCAACTTATTCTATCACCGGGAGGGCGACCATCTGTCCCAAGGAGTGTGCATTCTCGTCCACAAGTCTCTCGTTAACAACGTTGTAAAGATCGGGAGTGTGTCGACGAGGGTTGCGTACCTTATACTCAGAATCACCAAACGGTATTCGCTGAAGGTCATGCAGGTTTACGCACCAACCTCGGCACACCCGATGAGGAGGTGGAGGAAATGTATGAGGATATCTCTAGAGCCATGCATTCTCCAAAACCCACTATACGGTGTTAATGGAGACTTCAACGCAAACTAGGCACAAGAGAGGCGGTGAGCTGAAAGTAGGGAAATTCGGAATAGGGCAACGGAACCTAAGGTAGCCAGCTGGCCGACTGAGAAAGAGAGACTTTATGATGAACTCTTTCTTCCAAAAGCAACCCCAGAAAGTGGACCTGGTCGAGCCCCGACGGTTCGACAAATAAGATTGACTTCATTATGACGACCAGACGACAACTGTTCAGTGATGTCTCAGTGATCGCGAGGGTGAAAACTGGCAGCGATCACCGAATGGAGAGGCACACTGAACCTAAACGTTAAGTTGGAGAGGTCACGTCTAGAAGTCAACCCTCCGTCCCCCTCGTGCTCTAACCCAAAGTCCCGAAAACTTTCAGCTCGAGTTACAAAATCGTTTTCAGTGCCTAGAAGTTTGCAATGAAGTGGACGATATGAATGACAAGCTTGTGGAAACTGTCCATGCGATCGGAGCTAAGTTCTGTAAGACCCGTCGCAGAAGAACACAAAAACTCTCCGAGCACACTCTTAATCTCATGGTTGTTAGACGGGAGATGAAGCTGCAGTCTTCAGCAGATTTGACATAATACAGGCAACTGAATAGACAGATCTCCAAATGCATGTGGCGGGACTTGCGCAACTTCAATACAGCTCGTATTGCACTCTTGGGCTCTAAAGTCTTTGCCAGAGATCTGTCTGCCAGAAAGAGCCAACTTTCGAAGCTGAAGACCGATTGTGGCAGCATCGCTTCCGGGACACCTGAGATTTTGAGTGAGATTGAGAGGTTCTATGGGCAGCTGTACACGTCATCGTTGGAGCCACACGCAAGTGTGAGTAACGACCCAAGAGCAAGTCTTATCCGACACTATTCCAATGATATGCCGGACGTCAGTCTGAGCGAGATTAGAATGGCTCTCCAGCACTTTAAAAACAGCAAGGCCCCAGGCGAGGATGGAATTACAGCGGAGCTTTCGGGTGGAAAACCGGTACTTGAAGTCCTTCAGAAGCTCTTTAATTCCGTCCTCCATGGTGGCATTACACCGGAGGCGTGAGCAGAAGTGCGGTGGTCTTGTTCTTCAAGAAAGGCGACAACGCTCTCTTGAAGAAACACAGACCGATTTCCTTCTGAGCCGCGTCTACGTGCTGTTTTCGAGAGTCATTATGAATCGTCTCGCATGCAGACTCGACGACTTCCAGCCTCCCTGAACAAGTTGAGCCGAAAAGGTTTTAGCACCATAGACCACATACCCTTCGGCAAATTGTACAGAAGACCGACGAGTACAATCTGCCACTTTGCCTTGCGTATGTGGACCTGAGAAAGCTTTGATTCCGTCGAAATTTGGTGCTGCGCAGTCCCTTCAGCGGTGCCAAGTGGACTGTCGGTATATCGAGGTGCTGAAGTGTTTGTACAGTAGGGCTACGATGGCTATCCGAGTACAGAACCAGAGTACGAAACCTATCTAACCGCAGAGAGGTGTAAGACAGGGTGACGTAATATCCCCAAAACTCTTCACCGCTGCATTGGAAGACGTTTTCAAGCTACTGGACTGGAAAGGATACGGTATTAACATCAATGGCGAGTACATCACTCACCTTCGATTTGCCGACGATATAGTCCTTATAGCAGAATCGCTGGATGACCTAAGCACTATGCTCATTGACCTCAATAGTGTCTCCCAACGGATAGGTCTCAAGATGAACATGGACAAAACAAAAATCATGTTTAATGTCCATGTCACACCTATGCCTTTAGTTGTTGGGAGCACTAAGCTCGAAATTGTTGACGAATATGTTTACCTGGGACAAATAGTCCGACTAGGTAAGTGTTGCCAGTGATGACATATGGAACTGAGACGTGGTCCTTCGCAGCAAGCTATGGAGAGGGCTATGCTCGGGGTTTCTCTGCGTGATAAACTTAGAAATGAGGATATTGGCAGTAGAACCAGAGTAACCGACATAGACCAAAGGATTAGTAAGCTGAAGTGTCAATGGGCCGGCCATATAGCTCGAAGAACCAACAACCGATGGGAAAGAAAGTTCTCGAGCTGGCCCCTGTACTGGCAGTGTATGGCGTCCCCCCATTAGATGGAGTGACGACCTGGTAAGACATGCAGGAAGTCAATGGATGCAGGTGGCTCGGGACCGTGCTTTGTGGCATTCCTTGGGGGAGGCCTATGTTCAGCAGTGGACTTATGAAGGGCTGTAATTATGATAATGATGAATGATGTTCCGTTTGGGTGGGTACCACCTTCTACCGCCAAATAGCAGTGCTGTTGTGTTCCAGTGTGAAGGGTGTACATAAGCATATATAATTACAGAATGTGAGGTATTATCACAGCTGTAACCGTCTTTGTTGGAAGTTGGCTGCAGGTGTCCATTGACTGCAGTAGCCACTTACCATCAGGTGGACTGTAAGTTCGTTTGACTTCAATTTTATATAAAAAGAGTTATGTTAAGCATTGAAATTCTGAGTGATATATAGATCATTCTATCGATTATGTGTACAGCGACACAACTGGAATAATTGAAATACTTTCATGAGATGTTAATATTTAATCTTTTCTACATAAAAGAAATTGTATGAAACACTAAATGACGATATGGTTTATTGTAATCAATTAAATATTTCCTTTAGTTTTAAATACTTAAAATCTATTTTTTACCAATTATAACTTGTACTGTGTATTGACTGTAGTGCCACCCACCTGGTGGTAAGTGGTGATGAACCATACATGGTAAATCGCACCACCTGATGATAAGTGGCTACTGCAGCCCATGGACACCTCCAAGGACACCTTCAAGTTTAATAATGTTTGAGATGCCTCATAGCACGTAATTATACTGGCTCTCTATACTCTTCTTACCGGAACACAGCGGTGCAGTGTTATTTGCCATATTTTCAGTTTGATTATACATTTATTGATCTAATAAAGGAGTAAAGTTATTTTGATGCATTTGAGGTATTTAAATACTGCAAATAACTCCAAGTACAATCGAGGCACAACGCATCATTCTGTGTTAGATTTTCACACTGGAAACCCGCAGGCGTTCGTGTCGCCTCAGTGTGAAAACTCAGATTTATATTCACGTCTCCCGCGGTAGCTTATTTTTCATCGATCTGAAGAGGTACGAATTAAGGAAAAATTTGCATACTTTTTTTGTTTACAAACATACACAGATGTATGTTACACGATAGGACAAAACAATAGGGATTCATTTACGAATGATGGCTCGGAATTCGTTAACGCCGATTTTTTTAATGGAATAATTTTTTTAATGACGTGTAAATTGAAAATTTTGAAGCGATTTCATTGCACGAATCAAATTGCAACTTCAATTTTTTATAACCACTGTTAGTCTGTGCCGAATTTAATGCATCCTTGGTAGTAATGTAGTTTTAGTTTGAAGTAAAAAACAGTTTGTTTAAATTAAACAGCTTATTATAATTTTGAAAAATGAGCCTTGGTAGATCACAGAAAAAAGAAATGATTATACAATGAGATATTATACTCGTATATAATAAGATATTATATAATGCAATGGTTACATGGTATCATGGCACTTAAAAAAATACCCCAAAGTTTCTTGCCGGTTTTTTCAGAGATGATTTTGTTTTCCAGACCAGTGTAGATTTTGATGTTCTTATGAGCTTTAAGCAAGCCAAAAAAAATTGAAGAAAAAAGAGACTTTGACTTCGATTCGAAACAACAAACAAACACACAACAAACAACAAACAAAGCCAGTTCGGAAAGGGACTATAAATGTATAGATCAAAATCAAGCTGATGCGTGTTCCTAACCTGACTGCTCAAGTAAAGTTTTACAGCGCATAGACGGTTTAATAGGGCCTTTGGTGTCACGGGTAATCGGGGTGGAGGGATAGACTCCTCTGGGAGCTAAGGTGAAATGCCTCACTGCAATCTCCTTCCAATTCCAAGCGTGGTACCTACCTGGGCAGATCCTGAAAGTATATAAAGGACCCTTTTACCATCTAGTAGAGTAGTGTATATTTTTTGTATTGTCGAGTATGCTTGTATGTCTGTCTTTTGTTACCTTCTGTAAAGTTACCATTCGAAAATTTGTTTACAGCCAGCCAAAGAAGAGAATTTTATTATAAAAAACACAATAGTACGAAACCATTACCAAAGAGAAACAAAACATTATCTTAACTTATTATTATAGGTAGAGAATAGGTAGGTAGAGTAGGTAGAGAATGCCTCAAGGCATTAAGTCCGCCCTTTGTATTCTTTTATTTTTAAGGAATGCAATAAAGAATAAATAAATAAATAAATAAAAATTATTTCGCCATCAAGTGAGCCATGTGCTTGCATTTCTCCTTTTCTATAAAAAGGCGTAATTCGCAAATGAAACCTTGTTTCTAAAGTAATTTGGGTTGGATTGTTAATGTTCGCCGGTTTGCTTCATCGTTTTACAAGAATTTCCTCTCTGCTATCGCAGATATTTCAGAATACTATGCACATTATTTTCAGTTTTACACGATCGCTTGTCCCTGAATATATGAAATGCAAATTTCAGTATCGGGGTGATTCCCATAATCGTTGTATCTGTTCTACGGAAAAATCTAACCTCCATGTTCCCCTCTGCTTTGCTTTTTCACACTAGCTTTTTACACAAATCTTTTACTCCCCATGCACTCCGGAATCATTACATATCTAACGTTACAGGAGTAATTTGTGGATTTCTATTTCTTTTTATGTATATCTATATAAAATATTTGTGTAATTATGTTTATAATATGTATCTTAGTATGTAGTAGAAGTTATAGTAATATTATATAGACATAGATATATTTTACTTAACTGTTTGCACTTTGCACCCACAATATTTTCTCTGCTTAGCCTGGAGGTAGACTGGTAGAGAATGCCCTGTTGCATTAAGTCCGTCTTTATGTCCTTGGTGTCCAAATAGAGTACAAATAAAAACAACTATAACCAAATTCTTTTTAAAAGTTATACTGAAACCAGGGAACGGTTTTATGTACTGAAGTTACAAGGCACACGATGCGCTGAATGAAGGATAGAGAACTTTGCATCATTTTAACGCAGTCCAGTGTTTCCGCCGGTTGAGTTCTGTTTTAAATAAATGAAATGCATCGATGAATTCGCCAGCGCTTTTTATTCTGAGCAAAAACTATGACGGTTTATTTTCGTCGGTTTCCGGATACGTATTGTCACATGTTCCACTTCATCTCTCTCTCACCGTTACAAAACAAAAACTCTCCAGTATATTTATTTAGCGTATATTCATTTGTTTATTTATTCTTTATTTTAAAGACGTGCTAATTCGATATTTTTCTTACATAAATGCGGATGGTGTTCCAGAGGAGGAGGAAATAGAAATAGATGTAGGTATTTAATGTAGATTATATATAAAACCAACTAAAAGTGATTTTTATTTACGACTGGTTTGAAAAATATCTTTGTCCTGGGACAAAGGGACCAGTCAGCAGCCAGGCAGCGGAATCTTTTTGAAACATTTACATATAAATAGGTTACTTTCTACATGGATGAAATATAATAATAACCATTTTTATGCAATCCTCGTTTAATATTTTTAAATGTGTCTATCGACAAACTTTGTATATTCTTTGGCATTTTGTTGTAAACTGTCTAACTGACGGGTCGATTTACTAATATCACTTACTAGCTTGTGTTTGTTCCTAGTATTTATTGATCGGATCGCGTTACAGTAAATGGTAAGGTAAGTATTCAAGGTTGAATTACTTGCAAGTTAAAACCTCCAACGTCTCCGGAAAGTTGGCTATTTCGTTATATGTTATCAGACAACCAAGCAGACAGTTGTCACTTATGAAAGTAACGTACATTATCTTAGCAACATTAAAAAGTAGAACTTTATTGATAATCATTTAATACTAGCGATCCGCTCCTGCTTCGCACGGGTGATTGCTGGATCTCGACAACAGCGACACCTACTGGGTCCAATTGTGAATCTAAACCTTCCAGGAATTCATTAAAACGCACACAAAAAATTCATCAAAATCAGTCGGGCCATTTTCGAGTTTTAGCGGGACTAACGGACAGCAATTGATTTTTGTATGTAATATTACAAAAATACTTATTGAAAGTCATTTTTTTACTTTTATCACTGGTTCGGAAAAAACCTCTGTACTGGGAAGAACCATCAAGAAACCCAGCGGGACTTAAGATGTGTGTGAAAAAAATATATTCGCAAACTTCATTTTGCGAAAATATTATTTTCACACACATGATTTCATGCAGGCTGAAAATGTAATTAAATAAAAAAATCAAATTACTGCTGTTCAAAATTCAACTTCTATTTATTTTCTTTTTCATCTTTTATAATAAGCTTTAATAATTAATCTTCTGAAATTAAAAGCGCCAACTGTATGGTATTTTTTGTGCATTTTGAACCCAAAAGGAACTAATGGAATTAAAAGTAGATTTTATAGCATTTTATACTATAATTCGTACTGCTGTGCGTAGGCAGATACAGACAGCACGAGATTTAACGGCATCTTAAAATTTAGCAGCGATTGATTATTTGGGCATTAGGCTAGACTTTGTTTGGAGCAGTTAGTTCAACGCGCTACTCTAGTGCGTGATTAGTGGTGACGGGGATAGTGCACGCAATTGAGGGAGGGCGGGAGGTGCTCTTCAAACTAGCTTATTCACGCTTATTATTAAAGAAATAAATTGATTTTAAAAATTCTCTCATATGAGATATCTCGTCATTGTATTAAAAAAAACTATGAAAACTTATAGATATGTAAAGCTTATAGTACTCCACCTGATGCTAAGTGGCTTCTGGAGTCCAAATTTGTAGTCTTCTGAGGACTAAACATTTTTTTAATAGAATAAGGGTGGGAAACGAGCACACATTGCACCTGGTGGTAAGTGGATGCTGTAGCCCATAAACATCTACATCTATCTACGACTAAGGATCAAAATGCAGATGCGTTGCCACCCCTTAGGACTAAGATGAAATCTCTCGTTTCTGGTAAAAAAGGGTATCCGGTTCTCTACACTCACCATGAGAAACACAACAGAATTGAGCTGCTATTTTACGCTGGTATTCAAAAAATATGAAATGCCACACGACCTGTAATTAATACTCTATGACATCAGGATTATAACCTCATTCCGTTCATGATCATTGTTGCCGCATAGGAATTAAAACGTAAATAAAAACTTTGTAATAACTTAAATAATTGCAATAAGATCCGCAAAATAAATAAGTTGGCTATATTAGAGACAAATATTTCTACCACCTGTTCATTGTATATCATATACTTAACATAATCAGAACTAAGCCCATGCCTCATATCTGTATCAAAGGGAGAATTTGAGTCTATGACATCACGCTTTGGAGCCCATACTAGTTGACTATTGTCAATTTAATACAACATATTGAATACCTAAATAATCAGTATAGTGTTTTAAGATATTTTTTTATTAGAAGCAACTGATTTAACCTTGAACTAGCCTCCCTAATATCATTTAGTTTTCAGAATTATTATATATATACTCTTGAATTTTGTTACTGATATTAAACGTGAAAACATTTTTTGCGTTGAAAAAAATTCAGTTCTCGGGGAGTATTTTTCAGCATTATGAAATTAAAAGTTCACGTGTGCTGGATCTTCGCAATATTATTTTACTGCAAACCTCTAACGTCCAAACGTACGACTTTTTAATTTAGAGTTGCTACATGTTATTACATTTTAACTTGTCGTCAAAGTACATAGGAGTAGCGTGCAACTTTTTTTTTATAGGAGAGGGGGCAAACGAGCATGCGGCTCACTTGATGGTAAGTGACTACCGCCGCCCATGAACAACTGCAACACCAGGGCAATTGCAGATGCGTAGTAGCGTGCAACTTTTTTTTTTATAGGAGAGGGGGCAAACGAGTATGCGGCTCACTTGATGGTAAGTGACTACTGCCGCCCATGAACAACTGCAACACCAGGGGAATTGCAGATGCGTTGCCGGCTTTTTAAAAAAGAAGTAAGCTCTTTTCTTGAAGGTCCCTAAGTCGTATCGGTCCGGAAAAATCGCTGGTGGTAATCGATTCCACAAGGAAATTGTATGAGGAAGAAAACTTCTTCTAAATCCCACAGTGGTAGACCGCTAATCATCCAGATGGTATGGATGGTATCGCAAGTTTTGTCGCGATGTGCGATGGTGAAATTGAGCGGCTGGAATTAGTCCGAACAATTCCTCAGAGCACTCCCCGTGATAGATGCGATAGAATACGCAAAGAGATGCAACATCTCTACGCAGTGACAGTGAGTCCAGCCGATCGGAAAGAACTCGGTCGTCGACGAGTCGAGCCGCTCTGCGCTGGATGCGGTCAAGTGGAGGGAACTGGCATTGGAGACCACCTGCCGAGAGATGAGAACAGTATTCCATGTGGAGCTGAACCTGCGCCTTGTAAGCGGTGTGCCGGCATGAAATACTGTCCCGCTCTGCTGAGCACGCCAAGCTTTTTAGAGGCCAATTTATTTCTCCAAGTGACCACGAAACTGCACATCACTCGATATGTCGACACCGAGATTCCGATACTGGCTGAGGCAACAAAGTGCTTTGAAACTGAGGAGATACAACAAAGGGGTTCTTTTAAGCGGTAAACGCGCAAACTTGTATCTTCTGGGGATTGAACTTGACTAGATTTAGTCGCCCCTAGTCTTAGACTTTGTTCAACAAAGTCTCGACTTCAGACACAAGTTTGTTCCGGTACTGGACGTTTTACCGAGAAATATCGGGTGTATAAAGCATCACCAGTGCTGTCGTCTGCATATCAATGAATGTTACTGGTTTGCAACATATGATTGATATGCAGAAGAAACAGCGTTGGTGATAGCACGCAGCCTTGTGGAACACCAGCGTTAATGGGCTTGTAATTGGAGCATGCACCGTCTACTACGACATTGATGCTCCGATCTGCAAGAAAGCTGGTAATCCAATTGCACAATTTCTCGGGAAGCCCATGTGAAGGCAGCTTCGAAAGAAGCGCTTTGTGCCAAACCCGATCGAAGGTCTTTGTTATGTCCAAACTAACGGCCAACGCCTCCCCCTTGGACTCTACTGCCTCCGCCCATCTATTAGTTAGGTAACCTAGAAGATCATCTGCTGAGCGAACTCGACGGAAACCGTACTGGCGGACACTAATCAGCTGGTGATTCTCAAGGTACCGCATGAGCTGGCAGTTAATAATAGTTTCCATTACTTTGGAGAACAAGGAGGTGATAGCGATAGGCTTGTAGTTGGACGGATCTGAGCGGTCGCCTTTTTAGTGATCGGCACCAAAGCTGTCTTCCATGAGTTCGGGACCAGGGAGTAGGAGTACCGGAAATGACGCGTTAAAGCCGGTGCAACCGGAGCACACGTCTTCAGCTCAATAGGTGGGATCAGGCCCACTCGACTTGTTGACGTCCAGGCAGACGAGTGCTTTACGCACCGAGCGCTGTGTAAACAGCACTTCATGGAGCACTCACACCGCAGGATCGTCCGCGGTGTGTTCCCCGTCATCGAGTCGAGGGGAGCAAAAAGAGAGCCTAGCAGATCGGCTTTCTCCTTTGCGTCATGGGCCAGTGAGTCGTCCACCCTGTGCAGAGATGGCAGAGATGGCTGACAGAAGTTCCCTTGGACAGCCTTGGTGAAAGACCAGAATGCACGTGTTCTCGAAGGGAGGCGAACTAGTTTCTCGCCAATTCTGCCGATGAGCTCTGACTTTGCCTTTGCAATGACGCTTTTGAAGGACCTGGAGGCGGAATTATACTTTTTTTTAAGAGCGCTGGTGTTTACATCCCGGGACGTTGATGCGTCAGCCCAGGCCCGGTAGCACTCCTGCTTATAGCGTGATGCAATTTTACAGGAGTGACCAAAACATGGCTGAGTTCTGCCTCCAATAGGCACCACAGATGTTGGAATAAATAATTCCATTCCTGAAGCACCATCAGCGACAGAATCAGCAACAACGGTGGATCATCTGGCGAGAGGCAAACCGGCCCCCAAGGGTAGGATGCAAAAAGACCGCATCCTGTCCCAATCGGCTGACCTATAGTGTCAAACACGGCGGCGAGCTGCAGAGCGCAACTGCGATGGGAGCGTGAGTGGCACCGTACTCCGGATCAGAAAATGGTCCGAAGAGCCAAGAGGGGCATCGACGGAGACCTGATATCCGTCCGAATGAGAGGTCAGCAAATGGTCCAACAGGGAAGGTACATGATCCTCCACATCTGGGATCCGCGTAGGCGAAGTAACCAGCTGTGTCAGACCATATGCCAAGGCAAAGTCATAAACAGACCTACTCGCATGATCGGTTAAACGGGAACCAAGCCATTCGGCGTGGTGGGCGTTAAAATCACCGAGTATCACGATCTCTGCGGATGGGACCTGTTGTAGCACGGAGTCTGCAGCCATTTCGACGTGGTCGATGAGTCGGTCTGTGTCGGCATTACCGCTATGGGACCTATAGAGGCACCCGTAGACGCAGGGATGGTCGTCGCTGTCTACGCGCAGCCATAGGATGGACAGGTCCGTATCTTCAAGGCGTCGAAAACAGATGTTCTCTCTGACGTACACGCAAACTCCAGCAACTCAACACTCCTTTGTGCCCCGCACAAAGGAGTGTTGTAATTTGTACCCGGGTAGGGAGAGATAAAGTATCAGCCGGAGAGACACCTGCGTCTCGGTTAGAAGAGCAAGGCCGGCTTTGCTGTCTCCAGATTGCAGTGGACGGCGTTTAGGTTTGAATGAAGTCCCTGATATTGCAGAAATTCACGGAAAGCGTGGTAGGGGTCGCCTTTGTCTTTTTGCTCCGCTTGCCCCGAGCAGGTTTCGTCTTGAGCGAAATATGGCCCCACCAAGAATACGCGGGGCAGCCTGAGCACCCACGCTCAGAAAAGTAGGTAGCTTGGCGTGGATTCTCAGCGAGGACTGGGATGCTGGTACCTCCTGGGGTGGTCTTAGGTAGTGGTAGGGGACGGGGAATTGGACCAGCCACCTGCACTCACCAGGCGAAATGCAGAATAAACTTCTACTTCACGCTGGTATTCTATGAGATGTGGTACCACCCCGGTTCGAGCCAGCCTATCCGTGCGACAGCAAAACTGCCGCGTGGCTCTACCATTATGTTCAATCCACTGTTCATATCCTCTCTCTCTGGTTTTATTAGTAAAAAATTTAAAACAAAGTTTTTAGTTATTTTTATTTCTTAACCTAATATTATATTAAGATAGTAATTAATAATAAAATGAGTAAAATTGTTTTCTACTGTAATAATTTTAACTGTATTTTCTTATACAAATACACATGCTGATATATACATACATATAATATTATAGATTGTGGATCTCCATTCATTACAGCCTATAAAAGTTCACAGCCGAACATAGGCCTCCATAGATTGTTCTATAGGGGAATTTTGTAATAGTTGTCACACTTGGCAGGCGGGTTGGCAACCACAGATTTCTATTACTTTGACTTGTTTTCACAAAGATGTTGCTGCCCATCTCCTGTTTCAGTTTCACTCTGTCGCCTATTAGCACAACCAAGTGACGAAATAGGGTAGTGGATATTCTTACATCGCCACTTCTGGGTTTATATGAGGTACAGAATATAAATAGTATCACTTTAAGAAGGGGAACAACGTGATCGAACAATAAAATTCCGATATAAAAACAAACCGATAAGTAATTTTTTCTAAGCCAAACAAAACATTTTATAAAAAATCCATAGAATTTAACGTTTTAAATTGTTATGCAAATTCCAAATATACTAATAAACAATGGCGATTACAAGAATTTGAACCAGTACTTTTTTATAGAATACAACGTTTTTTTTTATAGACAACCGAGCGTGTGTGTCTACCTGATGATAAGTGGATGCTGTGGCCCATAGACATATATATCTATCCCTGATTAAGAATCAATATGAAAATGCGTTGTAACGCCTGAGGACTAAGATGGAATGCCTCGTTTCCAGTAAAAGGCCTCCTCTTCTCTACACTCACCAGTTTTTTCAATATTTCCTGTTTTTCATCATCAACATCATCATTACAGCCCTTCACAAGTCCACCGCTGAACATAGGCCTCCCCCAAAGAATGCCACAAAGCAAGGTCCTGAGCCACCTGCATTCATCGACTTCCTGTATGTCTCACCAGTTCGTCACTCCATCTAGTGGGGGGCCGCCCCACACTTCACCTATCGGTACGAGGCTGCCACTCGAGAACCTTGCTTCCCCATCGGTTGTCGATTCTTCGAGCTATATGGCCGGTCCATTGCCACATTCAGCTTACTAATCCGTTCGGCAACGTCGGTTACTCTGGTTCTACTGCGGATAACCTCATTTCTAAGTTTATCAAGCAGAGAACCCCGAGCATAGCCCTTTCCATACCTCACTGAGCGACCTTGAACTTCCTCATACGGCCAGCAGTGAAGGACCACGTCTCACTGGCAAAACGCCCTGGTTGTACAATCTCCTTTTCAAGTTTTGAGGTATACCTTACGAAAAGATGATTTCCTGTTTTTAACACGCTTTTATTAGCTTGGCGTGTATCTATCTTTCTATCTATCTATGTAACGGAATATTTTAATGTAATTTTCACCAACTAGCAGACGGCCGATTGACTTGAAAATTTGCACTCGTACCAAGGACCGATGACAATACAATAATTTCATGACTAGCACCTAGTATTTATTTTCTAGTTCCTAGAATTGATATTATAATCTCACTAGTATCATCACAGCTCATGATCATTGCGTGTTGTTAAAGTTTTTTTTTTAACTCTTGTATTCTATTTATTCAGTATTCCTGGAAATTTTGTAATAAAGCAATATTCAATACATTATTCATCAAACAATTTTTTTTTCATTTCTCTTTCCTTTGATATCTGGTTCCAATAATCCTTGGTATACCGTGCCGTCTGTGCAGTGCATCAATAGAATCAATGTCGAAAACAACACGAATTTTCAATTTTTCCATGTTCACAGGGATAACTAAATTTTTTTAACAGCAGTATCATATTTTTAATATAAAATTCAATTACATTTGAAAGTCCAGATGGAATACAAGATATCGAATTCAAACTAACCGAAAATACTCTTAGCTATCGACATTTTCATGTGTATACCTAATAGAAAATTTTTATTTTTTTATTTAAACAAAACGTTAACACAATAGGATTTAAGTAAGAAAAACTATGAAACAAATGTAGAAATGCCACTATACTACTCAATCAATGAATGTAGCTTATTTAACTATTTATTATTTGACCGTTGATAGTATGTTTCAATTCTAATTGATTGTTAATTACAATATTAAATAAATTTTATATTAAATTGTATTATTAAACTAAATTAAAGTCTTTATACATCTCACTGCTGGGCACAAACCTTCTTTCATTTCTGGAAATGGTTGTATAGCAAGCAATTAATCCGACGCGCTAGTTCAATGCGTGTTGGTGAACTTCAGAACTTAATATTGTGACGGCGCATTATCATTAATAATAAATAATAAATAATTTCTATATAAAGTTGACTAAAAATATCTTAAAATAATAATTTGAGCAATTAAAATGCATCAATAAGCCTAAACTTAAAATACATTAATTTCGAACAATAAGTATTGTAGTAAAGTAAAGGCTTAATATTGGCTTTAAAATTCATCAAATTTATTAAAAATCTATCATAACTGGGAAATGAGTCAAAACATTCAAATTAATTGAGCGTGTTCATGTAATGCTGGCGCGTGTTCATGTAATGATTGGTTTTATAAAGGAGCTGCCGGAGACGGATACCCAAGGTCATACATATACAGGATAGTCAGGAGCCTGACTACTAAAGTACTGTTGCACAATTTATAGTCCTCTATACCTTAATATAGGAGATTAGTCTTATAACCCGATAAGACGGCAATTCAACATGAACGGAGATAAATCATGCGCAGAACCAACGACTTTACTTACTTTCTACTTTGACTTTACTAGGCACGAGGATGAAAAAACCGACATCTTCCAGACTCCGGGCTGCTACTCAGAATTCTAAAAGAAAACTCAATACCTCAACCCGGGATTCGAACCCGGGACCTTATGATCAGCAATCGTGTTTACTACCACTTGACCAGCGAGGCCGTTATCGGAAGTATATGCCATTCCGGCATTTCCCATAGTCGCCTCTTCCGACAGCACTAAACGGCAAGATAAAAATGTATATGGGTGAATATACAAAAGTTGGGTAACTTTCAGGGATATTTTGTTTATCATACTTTTCAAGTTAAATTTATATAAATTTAGGTATTTAAGATATATAATGTAATAAATATATTGTTATAAATAGAGCTAGTCACTTTTTTAAGTAGATTTTGAGATATTTAGATTTTTGTGAATTTGACTGCCAGGTGACTGACGAGGGTTATATAATACTGATTAAATACATAATTTCATTAGAAATATATGAAATTTATTAA
Organism: Parnassius orleans; assembly: GCA_029286625.1. Taxonomy (NCBI): domain Eukaryota; kingdom Metazoa; phylum Arthropoda; class Insecta; order Lepidoptera; family Papilionidae; genus Parnassius; species Parnassius orleans. The sequence goes on along the minus strand of JAGSMP010000821.1, from coordinate 154,368 downwards.
GGGGAGGTTATCCCAGACCTGTAGGCAATTATAACGCTTTCCCAGCTCACGCCATTTAACGCGACGCACGACGATTGACTGATACTGATACTCAATCTCACAGGATAGGACCGCTGCGAGGCCTTTATCAGGGCATTCACAGTTTATTCAAGATAAATCTTAGTATATGACGTCAACAAAATAAAATGTTATCTGACTTTCACATCTGAGCTCTACGATCTTTAGATAATCGCTTTAAATTGATAAAATTAAAAAATGTCAATATATTTTAATATATAGGACCAAAGAAGGCGTATCGAGGTCTTTTGTTGCCAAATACTGACTAAACACAAAGACGATAATAATTATTTTACGTTTTAACGTAAGTAGACCCACTACCCGATATCATCTCGCGGGTGTAGAGGCGACAGAGGGAAACTGAAACAAAAAATTGGCAGAAGTATTTTCCTGATAAACGCTCAAAATCATAAAAAACTATAATTACTAATCTGGCTGCCAAGAGTGACAACTATGGCATATATATCCCTTGAAAGGCAATCTATGATCGACATATGCTCCTCAGCAGTAGACTTTTGATAGACTGTAAAGAATAAATGGAAATGAAAAGAGTGAAAGAGAAAGTAGCGATTCAATGGCGCAGTGGCTGCAGCAGTGATGGCTGCAGATTCAATTGCTTTTTTGATATGAACAAACATTCAGCCCAAGAAATAATTGTTCTAAGGCTGTATGTTCGTTCTTTTGCAATATAAGTATATAAAGGACCTCCTAGTACGTATAATTTTAAAGACTGGTTATAGCGCGCATTGAACTAAAATGTCTAGTACATATCATGAGCGGAGTTCTAAAATGATTGTTACAGCCCTGGCGAGGTCCACTGCTGAACATGGGCCTTCTACCTGCATCCGTCGACTTCACGCATCTCGTACCAGATATAAGGGATTCGGAATTCGGAAAGAAGATTTTCGGGAATCGGAAGGGTTCTCGAGACTGCCACTCGAGAACCCTTCTTCCAAATTGATTATCGGTTTTCGAGCTATATATCTTTATATATTGATACTGCGTTTTATACTTTTTCAACTCTATTTATGCGGACTTAACAATACGTAAAAGTTATAAAATTTGCATTTTAAAATGAAATATTGTTCAAGAATAAATACAAGTTAGACTTGATCTTTTATATTTGAAGACCTTTGAAGTATATATTTTATAAGGGCAATTAGTGAAGGGATGCTCGAAGAGAAGAACGAAATAATGCTTGTTGAACAATTTGTAAAAGTAACATAATAATAATATTTCATCCAAAGGTTCATAATGGATTAATTTAATTTTTTCATTACATAAGTCAATGTCTGATTGACGATATTTATCTCTTTGAGTTGCCGTATGGTTGAAATAAAGAATTTATCATCGCATTTGTCCCGTGGTTAAGAGTAAGAGGCAAAGGAAGATCTCATGGCTTCTGAATGATAGAGTTTTTTAAATATTGTTGACGCAAGAGGTAAAACAAGCAGACCAACAGAGGAGCGTTTAAGGTGCGAGATGACAGTGGCGTAGCTAGGGCTCACAGGCCATAGGCCCGGGCAGTATTTGGAGAAGAGAAATCAGTTCCCCACCGTAACTTTTTAAAGGATGCCAGTGAGAATCTCAATAAATCTGAAAATATCTTACTTACATACTGTATTATTTTTTAACATAACGAACGCTATAGCACTTAAAATTCCATGGTAAAACCAAAATAAAAAGCCACTAATTAATCCTGTTATGTCGGAAACATACATTAAAAACAAACCCGAATTCGATCAATCAAAATTTATGATCGCGGTTAATTTTATGTGTAATTTATATATGTAATTTAACGGATGCGAATGCGATAAATTTTTAATAACTTTATTTCCATTGTCTCCACTTTTAGTACAGATTGTTTCTTTTATAATTTCGGAACTTTGAATTCACATTAGTCGCTTTATTTTTATTTTCATTTTAAGGTAATTAATGCTAAGTTAAATATCAGTGACTCTAAGTGCGCTTAGAATTAATAACGTTAACTCTGTCGCAATGTGGTAGAAAGTTAAATAATATGATGATCTCCTTAAAAATATAATATCCTAAATCTTTCACAAACACGTACACAACTAAAACAAGGATACTATGTATACATAGAGAACCATCTGCTTGGGATCCTATAATAAACAAAACTAAATCCAAACCCAAGCATACCACTGCAAGATTTCAATAATTATATAAGCTCATTCTGCGTACATCGAACCAAAAAATAATATTCAAAAACTGAAGGTAGCCGGCCTAACTATGACATTGGGACGTCAAACATCTCTGTCCCCCCCGTGACCATGAGTTACTTTAAGCACTTGAAAAGGGAATTAAAATAAATAAATAAAAAGCGATAAAATCCGTAAACATAGTTTTATTCAATGTGTAGTATTCGCGTAAATATAAGAAATCATTAGACGATCTCTACCTATATAACGATAAATAGCTTCTTAGTTGTAAATGAAAGATGTCGCTGTATTAAATAATAAATAAATGCAATAAAATACTTCTCTAACATTTCTTACTCCAATTATATTTATAAACAGACAGCCGTAGAAGTGCGCTGAATCTGAATGCAAATGAACATAGAAGTGCAAGACAAACTATCTTGCAGATATCGTTGCCTGAAGTGTTCCCTGAGATTGCACTTGAGTTGCAATGGTTTCCTTTTCAGATTTTATTTTTAGTATATAATTTGTGGTTTAAGACATATATTTTCTCAAAAGATTTACAAATCACTTACAGTGAAAATACTTATTAATTAAAAACATTAAGCCGATTGGCGTAGTGAGTTAGTATTATAATAGGCCGCTAAAACTTATTTTTTTTATAGGAGAGGGGGCAAACGAGCATGCAGCTCACCTGATGGTAAGTGACTACCGCCGCCCATGAACAACTGCAACAACCAGAACCAGAGGAATTGCAGATGTGTTATTTACTAAAAGTAGGCTCTTGAGGGTCCCAAGTCGTATCGGTCCGGAAAATCGGTGGTAAACTATTCCACAAGGAAGTTGTGCGAGGAAGAAAACATCTAAATCGCACAGTGGTGGACCGCCAATCATCCAGATGGTGGATGGTATCGGAGTTCTGCCGCGTGTGCGTTCGTGAAATGGCGGCTGGGATTAATCCGAACATCCTCAGAGCACTCCCGTGGTAAATGCGAAAGAAAACAAAGAGATGCAACATCTCGCAGCGCCAATGAATCGCCGATCGGATAGAACTCGGTCGTCGACAATTCGAGCCGCTCTGCGCTAGATGGGGTCAAGGAAGGAGCACTTGGGGCCCCAGCCCAGATGGGAACAGTATTCCATGTGAGGCCGAACCTGCGCCTTGTAAAGTTGCAGTTGCAGGCGTTGTGCCGGCATGAAATACTGTCCCGCTCTGCTGAGCACGCCAAGCTTTTTAAAGGCCAATTTGGCCTTCTCTTCCAAGTGACCAAGAAACTGCACGTCACTCGATATGTTGACGCCGAGGATTCCGATACTGGCTGAGGCAACAAGGGGAGTGCCTTGAAACTGAGGAGATACGACAAAGGGGTTCTTTTTAGCGGTAAGCGCGCAAACTTGTGTCTTCTGAGGATTAAACTGGATTAGATTTAGTCGCCCCCAATCCGAGACTTTGTTCAACAAAGACTCGACTTCAGACACAAGTTTGTTCCGGTACTCGGTGACGTTTTCGCGAGAAATATTGGCACGGCTGGTGTATAGAGCATCACCAGTGTTGTCATCCGCATAGCAATGAATGCTACCGGTTTGCAACATATCATTGATATGCAGAAGAAACAGCGTTGGTGATAGCACGCAGCCTTGTGGAACACCAACGTTAATAGGTAGTCGAGTGGCGCACCGTCTACAACGACCTGATGCTCCGATCTGATTGCACATTTCTCGGGAAACCCCGAGAAATTGTGGAGCTTCGAAAGAAGCGCTTTGTGCCAAACCCGATCGAAAGCCATCGCAATGTCCAACTAACGGCCAATGCCTCCTTGACTCTACTGCCTCCGCCCATCTATGAGTCAGGTAGACCAGAAGATCACCAGCTGACCGACCCCGACGAAAACCGTATTGGCGGTCACTAATCAGCTGGTGATCCTCAAGGTACAGCAGGAGCTGGCGGTTTAAAACGGACCCATTATTTTGGAGAACAAGGGGTGATGGCGATAGGCCTGTAGTTGGACAGGTCTGAGCGGTCGCCTTTATAGGGATCGGTTTGACAAAGCTTTCCCATGATTTTGGGACTACGCCTAGGGAGTAGGAGTACCGGAAAAGACGTGTTAGAACCGGTGCCAACCCGGAGCACACGTCCTCAGCACAATTGGGGATTCCGTCAGGCCCACTCGATTGTAGGATGCCCAGGAGAGTGCTTTGAACCGAGCGCTGTGAGAACCGCACATCCGGCATGGAGCACTATCGCGGGATGGTCGGTGTGTTCCCCGTCATCAAGAGTCGAGTTGGACGTAAAAAGGGAGCCTAAAAGGTCGGCTTTTCTTTGCGGCGTGGGCCAGTGAGTCGTCTTCCATGTGCAGAGATGGTAGTGACTTACAGAAATCCTTGGACAGCCTTGGCGAGAGACCAGAATACACGGGTTCCCGAAGGAAGGCGAACTAGTTTTCGCCAATTCTGCCCATGTGCTCTGACTTTGCCTTGGCAAACTCTTTGAAGGACCCGAGGCGAAGTTATACTTTTAATGCTGGTGTTTACATCCCGAGCGCTGAAGCCTCAGCCCAGGCGATAGCACTCCTGCTTACTGCGTAATGCAGTCTTACAGGAGCGACCAAACCATGAGATCTGCTCCGATGGGTACCACAGATGATGGAATAAATAGTTCCATTCCCTGTAGCACCACATCAGCGACAGAGTCAGCAACAGCGCTGGGATCATCCGGCGAGAAGCAAACACGCCCCCATGGGTAGGATGCAAAGAAAGACCGCATTCCGTCCCAATCCGCCGACCTGTAATGCCAAACACGGTGCCAAGAACGCAACCGCGAGGGGAGCGTGCGTGGCACCACACTCCGGATCAGTCAATGGTCCGAAGAGCCGAGAGGGGCATCAACGGAAACCTGATATCCGTCCGGATGAGAGGTCAGCAGAAGGTCCAACAGGGAAGGTGTATGATCCTCCACATCTGGAATCCGCGTAGGTCATAAACAGATCTCCCCGCATGATTGGTTAAACGTGAACCGAGCCATTCGGCGTGGTGGGCGTTAAAATCGCCAAAGATCACGATCTCTGCGGATGGGACCTGTTGTAGCAAGGAATCTGTAGCCATTTGGACGTGGTCGATGAGTCGGTCTGTTTCGGCATTACCGCTATGGGACCTATAGAGGCACCCGTAGACGCGCGGATGGTCACCTGGACACCTGCGTCTCGGTCAAAAAGAGCAAGGCCGGCTACGCCGTCTCGACATTGTAGTGGACGGCGTTTAGGTTCGAGTGAAGTCCCCTGATGTTGCAGAAATTCACGGATAGCGTGGCAGGGGTCGCCTTGGCTTTGTTGCTCAGTTTGCCCCGAGCAGTTATTGTTTAGAGCGGAATTTTGCGTGGCTCTACCACCGTTAATACTGATTATAATATTTACTAATTGAGTGCTTAATAATATAATTAGTAATAATTACCAGAAAGAGGGTAGTTGCAAAAGTCTTCGTACCAAAGCTAAGCAGGCCATCGTCACTTCGGTCAAAGTGTAAATAAATGTGGCGAGTTGTTTGTTAACGCCTATGATACATTAACAGTTTCATTACGTTCAATAATAATTTATAGTGTAAGCTGTTATTGTTTGTTTTCATCTTTTAAACTTATTACTGTATGTTAATTTAAAGTTGTTATGTTCATATCGCTATATTTATAGTGATCGCATGGTGCTAGGGCATGAGGGATCCGTTCTTTTTTATTTTTTTATTTTACAACAACAAAAATACACATGGTTCATAAGTAAAGTGCAACATAAAACTATATAAGATTTTTCTGCACACTGCAGTTCGCCGTCTTTCGAGCGCAAACATTTTAATATTATTTAGAGTACGAAGGTAGCTCGCTCGCTTCTATAAAAATAACATGACGATGAGTTGAAGTGAATGTTTGGTTAAAGAACAGAATGATTCGGAGGATACAGAATGTTCAGAGGAAATATTATTTTATAATTTTGGTATATAAATATGGTAATTATATTACAAATAGTATTATTAGTTTTTAGTTAAACATTTATTTATCCCTATTTAACATTATAAATGCGAAAGTGTGGTTGTTGGTTTGTCCTTCTTTCATGCAGCAGCAGGGCAACGGATCCACATGATTTATTTCATATACAGTGTATGGTCCGGAGAGTGATATAAACTACTTATATCCCGGAAAATGTACGGTTCCTATAGGATATTCTGTAATAACTCTTTATACTGTCTGGGGTCTTCGAATAGAATATTGGCAGTGATTTTTTGAAATGATGTCGTTTTCTAATCGGCGCGATAAAGCTAATGTGTATACATCGTTTTTGGTCGGTCGGCCGGACTGGGTATTTTATGTCCAGCGTAAACGAGATGGTAAAACCGTCATCTTTCAGAAGCCGTGAAATTTCAACTTACGTCACTGGGCGTAAATTACACATTTGTAAAAGTTATAATCGTGTTGAGGTCATGTAAGAACATCTACTACCCTATAAAATCCCTTGGGTGTTTAAAGACGCGATAGAGAGATGGGTAGCAGCATCCTTTTGATATCATCTGCAAATATGGGGGATATTTGCTATAGTTTCTACGCTATGCAGGATATGGCTATGGGTAAGTTCAGTAGTGGAAATTTGATAGACTATACCTAATGGTAATGATACTGGTAGTAGAAATAAAAAGCATCCATGTTAATGTTTGCAAGGGAAGACCGATAAGTACTTTTGTCGATGTTGGTTGCAGGTTGTTTGTCATCTTAATCGAGGATAAGTGTAGATATCTATGGATCACAGCAGATCCACTTACCATTGGGTATACTGTGTGCTCGTTTATTACCCTCGGTTTTTAAAAAAGAAAGTGTTTACGGAATGCACTAGGCGCTCACTATCGCATCACCTGTTATTTTATTTACTAGTTATTTTTTTTATAAAACTGATGTGGCAAACGAACTTTCAGCCCATCTGACAGTAAGTGGCTACTGCAATCTATGAACACCTGCAGCCTACTTCAAAAAAAAAAGGCTACAGCCGCGTCGTCACCTCTGAGGAATAATATGAAATGCCACACAGCCTGTAATTTTACATGCACTGCTGTGTTCCGATCTGGCGGCCGTGTTTCAATTTGGCAGCAGAAATAGGTGAGAGGGTAGTGTCAACCCAAACGGAATCCTAGACAAAAAAGGAGTGTTACCACCTAGTAGACTTATTATATTGTAATAGGAACCTAATAATAATAGGAGCATTAGCGTCGCCTATATTTACATATAAAATATTCTTAATAAAACAGCTTACGGCTTACTATATGAAAATAGCGTCTTCTGTATGAACGGGAAAGAAGGCAGCATCAAATATACGAAACGTCTGACTTTAAGATCTAGAATACACGTGCTATGCGTGGCAATCACGGCAAGTCTTTCCTACAAGGATGGCACGCTACAACATTATTACGTAACGAAAATAAGTTCACAAAGAAATAATGTAACTACAACGTCACGGATACGGAATGTCGTCTTGCATCTGCATTGAGGCCATTCCATTTTAGTCCTCAGGGGTCGCAATGCATCTGCATTTTGTATTTTATTCGAGGATAGATGTAGATGTCTATGGCTACAGCATCCACTTACCATCAAGTCGGCTGTGTGCTCGCTTGTCACCCTTATTCTATAAAAAATATCTGCGGAGTTTCTTTCATAATTTCTTATCCGTTAAAAAGAACAAAATCTTAAAACGGCGATAGATTAAAAAAGAAACGTATGACACACCACGAAATTTTAATGTCGAAAAAGCAAAAATATTTTAATGAATATAAAAATCAAGATTCTTTAATGAATATACAAAAATTTCAAGAGTCCACTTTGAAGAACTCAATTAATTTGGTGAAAACAAAGGCGACACTTTAATTATAAATAGGTACCCGACGCAATGTCGCACGATCTGGGTTCGATTTACAAACGAAAAAATCAGTCGTAGCCAATGTAGTGCGACATATGGTAGGTGTATGATTTTACCGTAAGTCGGACAGCGCATCGATAAATAATTAAAAAGATTAAACATGTGCTTATTCATATTATTTGAGGTTCTTATGATAATATAAAGAGATATAATTGTTTGAAAATTCAATATATTAGGTTAATAGAATACATAATGTAGTCACAAAATGATATAGTCAATTGTTGCCTTTATAAATGCGAAAATTGCGTAAGCGGACTATAGATTATTACTGAACGTCACTTCCGACCTCTCGCTAGAGAGTAATAGTGTTTTGTGCTTCCGACCGAAAAATATCTGACTTATACCACTTATACTCAAGTCGCACCTAAACAATTTTCACTTTAATAAAATAAAATAAGCGCTACAGCAGACAAAAGACAACAGACCTATTTTCCAGTACCTTTTTTACTCTTAATTTTTGTAAAATTAAAAAAAAAATCTTATAAATATGCATACTGCGCGCATTGAAGAGTGTGAGATTTTGCATAATTTAGGAATGAAAATTTGTGACTAATTCTTTAAATAAAATAAAATAAAACTTTCATTGTTTACGCACAAACTGCCAAATGAAATTTTCAAACACAAAATAGTATGTGGTCAAACAGTCGCTCAGAGTAAAGCCGAACGTCCACTGCAAATTAAACTAACTCATATCCTTAGCTCGCATAGCTGGAGCCAGTTTTTACATGAGCGTCCACCGCAAACTATTCCAGCTAAGCTATGTATGAATGAAAACTGGCGGTGCGAGCTAAGATAAACTAAGTTAGTTTAGTTTGTAGACGTTCGGCTTAGCGATTGTCGCCAAAGAATTTAACCCATTCGCTGTCACGTGTAGTAAATATAGTTCATTGTTATTGTCTTACTATTGTGTCTAAAAATCGGACAGTGAAATTGTTAAAATGTTCCAAACAAAATAATTACTGATATATTAGTTAAATGGGTGATGAATTTTGTGTGATTAATAATGATTCTTTATCAATATTCTGTGACGTGTACTTCAAGGCAAAAAAGTGTTTATTTTATATTTAGCAATTTTGTATCTGACATTTCAATATTTAACTTTGCATTGTCGATAAATACTATTGTAACTTTTTTTCTAACTGCAATGCTTTTTTATAGGAGAGGCGACATGGGACCGCCGCCCATGAACAACTGCAACATCGGGCGAATTGCAGAGTTGCTTGAAATGTTTAAAAAATCAATAAATCACAATACTTTGCGAGAATAGCAATTATTAAGCGAATTAATTAAATACCGTACACGCACATTAAAATTACTAGGACTCCATTAAAATTACCTTTAACATTGGATTTAGCGGATTTACTTTCAACGAATTTTAAGATTTTGGCGCATTATATATAAAAAGTAAATTACTTTATTTTATTAATATTGTCGTCAACAACACATAATTTTGGTAAAATATTATGTAATGTATATTTTAAGCATAAGGCTGAAGTGCGAACACCGGCTACAACTAGATGCAATGGTTGCGACTAGTTAAATAATCGATTTATTCATGACTTAACTAGGTATTTTGGGTAAAGTCCGAATACGAGGCGTATCAGATACGAGGATTTGTGCGGATCGGAACGCATCAGATACAGTATTACAACGGCTTTAAATGATCACGTATAATTTTGCGCCTTATGAGACATTGCGAGAAAAGGGGATTTCGTATAGTTTTGCAGAGTCAGCTATTTCGCACGCCGTGGTTTGTTTGCAAAAAATGAAAAAATGAAAAGAAACTAAATTAAATTAGCTTTTAGACTGCACACCGGAAATATTCCAACACCTAAATAGGATAGTAAAAAAGTTGTGTCAGTCTGTAATAAAAAATAAGATACACCATGATGAACAAATGTGGACCCGGCCTAATAGTATCCCGTTTTGAGTCCATTTAATCCGATTTTACTGTTTTCAGGCGAGGCGGTCATTATGCATGACTAAACACACGCTCAGGTAATACTGTGTTTTGGTTTGGCCTTTCAGGCCGCAAGACCCGCGTCCGAGATAGCCAACTGACTAACAGATGCATATATATATATATATATATATATATATATATATATATATATATATATATATATATATATCAGGATATATATATATAGATCAGTATTCGATGCTTATTTAATAAGCAGGCTCTATATCACTTTCAACTGCACATTAATATATAAAACACAGATATCTCTCAGATATAGATACCTGATTACATAATAAGCCATTGCAATTTAACAATTCATTTTCGTTAGTATCATAGGTAAGGTTCTGTAAAACCTTAAAATAATGCAAGTACACTTATTCTTCAGAGATTTACGGCACAAGCTTGCGTGAATTGTTAACGATATCAAAATTTTACATAACTCACGAAGAAAAAACATACTCTAATTCTTTCTCGTTACAGTTAGTAATACAAACATCGCTGTGGATAAAATATTATTCAAGCACAGATGGATGAGTCGTATAACAGGCGCCCGTAACAACTACACGTGTTTAAACACACACGAATCACGAATATGCGAAGCGCAGGAATAAAGACTAAAAAGATTTGAAATCATCAATCATGTGAGCCTGTTTCTAGATATAGGGACAACCGTAGACGGTATCAACAAGCGATGTTTATAGAAGGCCTATGTTCAGCAGTGAACTTTGATAGGCTGTAATGATGATGAGATGTTGGCGTACAAGAGCCTCCTCCGGTATTCGTCTAGCAGTTGTACAAAAAGGGTTATTATAATATCAAGAAATACATGAATGAAAATAACCCCTGAGAATGAGGTGATTGCCAGTATGCTGATTCCATAAAAATCCATTTCAAAAATTGTACAAAATTATTGTAAAGTGATATTATATGTATCAAAAAATCCCGGCTGGTGATGGTCTTGCTGGTTCTTACCAGGACAGAGGTATTTTCTGAAACAGTGGTAAATAAAAAAATTACTTTCAATAATTATTATGCAATAATCTATATTGAATAAAAATCATTATTTTCTATTCTATTCCATTCAGTAGACCCCAAAACCGCTACGAACACAAGACTGGCGAAAATTCAGAATAACTTTTACTCCACCATTTATAGAACCTCCCATGTGTAGAAACCGACTCCTTTGTGAGCCGTCTTAGCTCATCAGTGGGTAAGCGTCCGTCGTATTTATCACAGTACACGAACAAACCGGGTGGCGACCGATGGGCGACAGCAATAATGAAAATGTAAATCGGAAACAGCAGCCACTTTCCATTATTTCATTTACGCGAGACGGAAAATATAAGGAGCGGAGTCTTAATGCGGGTATTGAAAAAACAGCTCTCTGGAAATAATTTTTCTACCGACTTCAAAAAGGAGGAGGTACTCAATTCGACTGTATGTTTCTTTTTTTTATGTGATCATGTAATCGATTTCGATGATTCTTTTTTTATTTGAAAGCTGGTGCTTCTCATTTGGTCCCATATAAATTTGATTAAGGTCTGACCAATAGTTTTTGAGTTATCCTTAATAATTTAAATTGAAGTCGGTTGTACAATTTTTTTTATTTTATATTATTCAAGATAAAATTATTCATTGAAAAACACAGGTTACAATACAATTCACTTACTAAAGAAACATACAGAAACCATTAAAATATACCTAACTCCATAAACAAAACATTCTATTAGTCTATAATAATTTATTTTTGCCCAGCAGTGGGACTGTGTGGGATAGAACTATAAAGAACAAAAAATTTAATTCACCGCATTGCAGAAATTAAACTCACCCACTCCGGCCCTACGCTCTAGCACATAATAAATAATAATAATAAAAATAATAATAATAATATGTAATAATATGTCGGACCGCTCCGGGCTTAAATGCAGAAAGCGGTGCTCCTCGATACCGCCCGCATTGTCCGCCGGTTTCTCTCCCTTTCCCCCTAACCCTCGACCGTTTGGTTATCCCTGCCGAGCGCTTCCATCTGGCTGGCTTTTTATTTATTAACGTATTCTTTATGTATTTATTTCACTATATTAATATATTTATATTTATGTATACTTATCATTTCCATTTATATATTTGTGCAGCCCGCCAGATGAAAAAAAAAAAAAAAATAAGGAGGTTTTACAAGGCTCTACATGAGCCTTTCGTAGACACAGTCGCCTCCCTCCACTGGCTACGTTTCAGTGACCTCTTTGGGGAAACCGAGGATTTGTCTGTGCGATACAGGATCAGGTTATTAAGACCAACAATTATCGGAAGGTAGCCAGGATTCTACACCAGGAGCTCGCTCTGAAATACGGTCTCGTCGGAAACTGCCATATTATAAGTACTTGTCGGAAGCCGTGCTCGAAAATAACTATTATTTATTTATTTATGTTAGTATATTGAATATATATTTATGTTTATTTATTATTTTCTTTAAAATATTTATTCAGCCCAAACAGATGAGAATACTATATAAATACCCCATAATAATAATAATAATTAAACTTTATTTCGACCAACAAGGATCATATTACATAATATAAGTAGGTGATAACAAAGCCCATTGTTAACAATTAATTATAATAATAAAGAAAAGTTAAATAAAAATTAATAATAAGAGAATAAATAAAAATCTTTCAGTAAGAACATTTGTTGATTTCAGATTATTTATTTGCCAATACATGAACTATACAACAATGGTTCAAGTACAGACAGTCAACTCAATTCGAGAACATCACTAGGATGCGGTTTGAGCTGGCCCGGATCCTATGTACCAGGGATGTACATCGCTTACGTATGATCGCGTAGAAACAATCCACTCTCGCTTCAGCCAACATCCCCGATGCACTGCAGAACCGAGATAGCCCCATTAGCACACGAAATGCTATATTGTATTGCACACGCAGGGCGCTGTACTGCTGTTGAGAGTAATTAACCCAGAGGCTGCTCGTGTAGAGGGATTTACAATAAGCTATAAACAGCGTAATCTTCACTTCTGTTGTGCAACGAGCAAACCTGCGGGCTATCATATCAGATCTTACAGACAACGACTTGTGCTCTCTATCAATATCTAAATTGTCCCTCAGGTCAGAGGTTACCAAATGTCCAAGATATTTAAAATGTTCTACTCTCTTCAGGGGGATTCCATTCAATTTAATAGGAGCAAAGCTAGGTGGACTTTTGTTTCTGGCCTGAAACACTGATTCACTTTTGCTTACACTGTATTTTAGTCCATGACTAACAGTATATTTCTCACAGATGCCTAGCAACTTACTTAGGCCACAGATAGAGGCACTCAGCAGCACCACATCGTCCGCGTAGCTAATATTATTCAAACATATTTTGTCAATATGGCAGTCGACACGACTACTGCTGAGCTCCTCTATCAGTGCATTAATATACAAGTTGAAGAGTTTGGGTGAGGTCAAACCCCTGTCTCACCCCGCACTCTATCCCGTATGGCTCTAGCTATAATAGCTCTAGTCATTAGGCTGTTAAGTGATAGACAATCTCTGTGGCTCATACTGAGCAGGACATTCAACGTTGTTGCTTTGTGCATGAAAACAAAGAGAAAACGGATTTTCCCAGAAGTGAGTGAACCTCTGTACTGTAAATTTTATAGAAATGGTTAGATCCATTTTGAAAGGTTTCAAAAGACAGCTATTGCCTAAACCCTTTTAAAAATTTTAACTGTATCATCAATACCGCACAATACCGTGGAAGTGCCATATTACGTCAAGTTAAAATTGATCCTGAGGTCCTGATACGCCTTCCTTTGCTTTCCGGATATTACATAACCATTGTGTAGTGCAGCGTGTATGTTATTTCATAACCGGACCTGTCAAGTCGTTATATTTATTGCCGTCTTACTAGAACCAATAATGGAAGCTAAACGAATTTTGAATTTAAAGAGCGAATAAGTCCGAGTTCAGTGAGTCTTTTAAGTTTTGTGCTCGGTAATTTATATTTGCGACAAGACGCACTCTTGCAGCTATTGGAGAAGTCCTTGGATTTAAGTTGGCTATTGCCTTTGAGTATTACTTAGCTAGAAATCGCCGGCTCTATGCATACTTTTCAGGTTAAAAGTTTTAGGAGTTTATGTACATTATGAAGTTATTATGTTCTTAAAGATAATCCACTGGCATATTATCAGATTTTAAACTGTAATATAAATATCAATACAATATCAATCTAAATTCGTTCATTCGTTGGATTTAACCCTAACTGAAAATAATATATTTATGACCTTAACATGGTAGAGCCACGTTGCAGCCTATTATGGCTGCAGCACTAATAGAATTTCGGTCACGACGGCGAGTCTCAACGGAGACTAACCATCTGCGCATGACAAGACTATAGTGGACGAGTGTGTGCGCTAGAACAGGTCCACTACCTATTTCCCGACTCTCATAGACCGATGAGACGGCAATTCGACTCGACCAGAAAGAGGTCAGGCGCAGGACCAACAGCTGTACGTGCTTTACGAGATTCGGAGGTGTAGTTCCGCCAAATTCCAACTCCAGGCTGCTACCGGGAAGTTTTTGACAGAAATTCCCCAGTCCTATTAGTTTACATAGCTGTTTCATAAGTCAGTGACAATAGAAACTACGATCCTTTTTTGGGGGCAAATAATATATTATAATATTGGGTTGACAACCTAACCGCATTTGATGCCTAATCAAAGAAATAATATATATTGTAACAATTTAAAAAAAAAAAACAAAAAAAAAATTGTTTTTTTCAATATAAATAAAACTTGGAATGTTTCTTGCTTCTTGAAAAATCATATAATGGGATAGCCTTCATGCCACTTATCCGTTGATGTATAGCAAGATTCCTTGTAATATTACTTACTGATTTGCCTTTGCTTGTGTTCAAATCGCATATAAAAAGATATTATTAATTATATGATCATTTTATTTTATTTTAGGTATGGATAAGAATGCATAGACATAGTGAGCTTCTTTAGAAAAACGTATACATAAGTAAATATATTTTTAGTTATTCGTGCTGTCCATGAATCCGAATTACATCAACGTGACGGACACCAGCTGCTCCGTAATCTATTTAATGTATTTTTTTTATAGAATAAAGATGACAAATGAGCACAATGATGCTTATTGATACTGTGGCCCATTGACATCTACATATGTCTTAGATTAAGAATAAAAATGCATGGTCACCCTGTTATGAAATGCCTGTTTCTAAAAGTTTCAGGTTCTCTACACTCACCATACGAAACACAGCAGCATTGAGCTGCTATTTACGCTGGTGGCTGTCAGAGTTTGGTCCCCGGTCGAGCCAACCCATCGTGCTGAAACTATAATATAGCTGCAGCGAGCCACACACTGTACCACGTGCAGAAAATTTAGAGAAGCCTCGTACCTTACTGTAGATTATCTCCTACCTGATAAGATATGTCCAATGTCTGACTGTCTCTAACCCTGCATTCCTAGTCCACTTCAATCGTTAGATCGACACTATAACTATCTATGCAAAAATATAGGCAGCTTTCGACAGTCTTCAGGAGTTGTTGTTAAGGTGGCGAACGGTTGAAGAACATCAAATTCAGCTTAAAGCATAATATAAATATTAATGATTCACATACTTACTATTCGTCGGATATTTTAAACATATTCAATTGCCTCTATATTTATTTCGTCGATGTTCTCTAAATATTCATTTTGCTAAAAGATATGTGAGTACGTGAATACA
Organism: Parnassius orleans; assembly: GCA_029286625.1. NCBI lineage: Eukaryota > Metazoa > Arthropoda > Insecta > Lepidoptera > Papilionidae > Parnassius > Parnassius orleans. The sequence continues at coordinate 138,499 of JAGSMP010000821.1, read as the reverse complement.
GACGACGTGTAGCATATTTAACGAATGTTGCGTTAAAATTATAAAAAATAAATTCTTATTTAGATAATTTTTTTCTGTCAAGAATAAAAAATAAAAATCGCGTAAAAATCTACAGATTATTCAGTAGTATATTACGATCATACATATAAATCACTAAGTTTACAGATGAAGAAATTAAAGACAATTTATAATTAGATCACATGACAAAAGGCAAAGTTCTAACCACGGATTAATCATATTTTAGGTACAGGTTCATGGTTCATGAACTTAATTTTACTTTTCTTCAGTGTCAACCTCGTCATTTCCGCACTGCTACTGCTATGACATCGAGAGCTCTATTGACCTGAATAATAAAAAAAAATTGTCATAGCATGGATATCGGATCTGTACTGGATACTGATGTGGCGGCGCTGTCGTCGCGCCACAGGCGAAACACATCGAAGCCTAAATCACGCTATGATACTTTGGAAGTAAAGCAGTATGTACAGAACAGCTCCGAAATAACACACGTTGGTTGCACCACGGGTCGATCACCTTGCCCGGCGGGAGATCTCCCCTTTTCCTTCCACGGCCACAGTGGTGACCCCGACGGGATGTGAACACGCAACCGACAACCTTCGGATACTACAACTTCAAGCCTTCGTCATTATAATCAAGAATCCCTACTATTCACTTCCGATTATCGTCTCCTGCAGTCTTCAGTTCCAGAAAGTCAGTCCAACTTGTCTTCATCTCGAATCACCGCAGATTTATAAGGCAGACTTCTGGCACTTTGCTCCGCCCATCATCGGCATCACTTGCAAGTGCGTAGTGCACAACGGCATATCGTTCGCACCGGCGTCACTTGCCTTTACGCACACAGAATACATTCCCCACCGGCATTAAGGATGCACCGGCAATCGGACTGCACTATCGATTTCCGGTCTGAGCTCGGGGGTGATATGGCAGCGCTGTTGTTGCGCCACAAGCGAAACACATCGAAGCCTAAATCGCGCTATCAAAGTTCCGAACTAAAGCAGTATGTGTAATATAGAACAGCTCCGAAATAACACACGGAGCGTTGGCCGCTCCCCAGGCCTGTCACCTTCCCTTTTCCTTCCACGGCCACATAACAAATGGCTCATTATTAAAAAGGCCTAAGTATATCCGACTGTTGACTAAAAAATGTTGTTAATAATGAAAATGAAGTTCGATATTCGGTTGTCATAAGGTGGTAGTGTGTGTAAGAAAAGCATATCTCCGCGATTACATTATCATATGAATATATATATGTATATATATATATATATATATAATAACCATCTCATTATTTTTTTATTATCTGTATATTTTACACTTTTATTGCTGTATTAACGATCAGCAAACCATGAAACACACTATGTAATTGTATTTATTGAAATTATAAGTACTTATTCTTAGACATAAATATTGTGTTTTAAATTATCATTCATAATTTGCGTATGTAGTCTTTTTGTCTTTAAAAAAGAAAACCATTAACTCCTTACACTAGGAATTTGTTCGTAGGGGCAGGAGGACATAGAAAAAATTTCACAAGGACAAACATCCAGACAAAACATACAAATACTTCTTACGTGCGGGATACGAAGCCGCGGCCCTCAGCGCTTCAACTTATTGCTAAGCCACTGCGCCATAGAGCCGTCAAACATGCATTTCAAATGCATTTCAATATAAAATAATACATGAAATTATGTATTAATAAACATAATTTTAAACAGAGATAAACTTCAAATTTCGCGAAGACAATGGCGCCGCGGCTAAGGGACTTCTTTAGTTGGAAAGCGACTAACTATTATTTTAGCCTTGTCTTATTACAAGAAATCACATCTTGTAATAAGACGGAGTGTGTTTCGAATCAAAAAACTAATCAAATCTGTTTCTAAGATCTTTATTAAAATGTATATTTTGTTGTTAATAAGTCTTAAAATGTTCTCATTTACATATTTTCTTAAAGATACGATTGTCGTTATACTATAACAGTCCAGTCAAATAAGGTGTGAAATCAAAATTTTGGCACTCAACTTTTCATTATTGATACCGGGGTAAGACCACGCTCTCACAGAATACCAGCGTAAAATATCTGCTTAATGCTGCTGTATTTCGTATGGTGAGAACCGGAGACCCATCTTACTGGAAATAAGGCATTTCATCTTAGTCCTCAAGGGTGATAACGCATCTGCATTCCGATTCTTAATAAAAGATGTAGGTGCTTATAGGCCACAACATCCACTTAACATCAGGTAGACTGTGTTCTTGTTTGTCACCCTTTCTCTAAAAAAAACACAGCTAGGCGTAGCAGTCAAGTATTCTGCACGCGGTATCTTTAAAAAAATTGGTAATTCGACATTAGAAGTCTAGTCCATAACTACAGAGCCCAAAGTAATACACGTATTTAGATGTACTGGAACACTATTTAATGCCTGAATTGTTATTTATTATGCAGTAGCTTGCCTTACCTGCGATATCCGTAACAAAATTTATCCGGGCTTATATGTTGTTAAACTCTACCTCACAAAATTCCGACAGGAAGTTTAGTAATCTTTATAATAGGGGAGCCCATGACCCATGAACCCATTTTGTAGATTAGTTGAAACGAAGAAAAAGTTATATAATGTTCCCCCTTCCAGTGGTGGGGGAAGCGTCTACAGAATTTCAAAAATTAAAAACTACTACAAACTACTACAGATGTTCAAAAATTAATTTCAGCGCATCAGATGTTCAAATAGGTTATTAAGTGAACCCTAAAAATGCTCATTTCAATTCAAAATACTGACGATTAGGAAGTGACACAAGCTCATAGTGAATTTTTGAAAATGCGAAAAAAGTCGCCATATTGAAATACTCCAGCGTGTCAGGTTATTATACAGAAGATTCAGCTTGATGTCCCAGTTATGGAAACTTAAAATCTGACGATTATTTTGAGAGATATTAGTACTCTGACTGCTAGAAATAATTTTTTTATGAATTTTTTTTTCTCCCAATAACCATAAAATGTGACTGTGAATAGGTGGGGAAGGCACGAGAGAGTCAGAGATAGGGAAAAAGCGAAAGGGAGAGAGGCGCGGAGTGGGGTATACATGCTTTACTCCAGCTGCACGCTCTCATCTTCATCGATGATTTTTAGTATTTTGGCTTGTGAAAATCGGCAGATTATGTTTTTTTTTTGTTATTTTTGCATTATTTCCTTCAAAATATTTTTTTTAACCTCGCACGAGTATGTCACTACAACGTTTTTTTTTTGCTACTTTGTAACTCCCTTACGTTCCCCTCAAATCGTCAGATTTTCTAAATGCACTCTTTTTAGCTCGTAATTAACCCACCTTACCTTAATCTGACGCGCTTGAGTAATTGCAAAAAATCCCCTCTTGGGCTCCCCTACTATTACATTAAGTTTCTCAATAAAAAATATAGCACCGCTGATTTTCGTAATAATAAAATAAATATAATAATAATATAATATTTTTTTAATAATATTTTTTTAATAATATATATGTCGAAGAAAGTCGCTTCCATTGACGCCATTATTATAAACAGGTCGTGTGGGTGAGACGTTGGGTAAATACAAGCACAAAGTAACAAACGTGTTTACACTTTTACTAATTTTATTTTCGAAAACTTCACATAAAATAACATTAACTAAATTTTACTAAATTTGAATATAAAATCAATTAAAGAGCAGCGGGTTCGTAATGCGACACGTCATTCCGCTTGTGCCGTCGCCCCCGTGCGGTCGTGCGCTAGCGGAGTCCGCCGCTGACCGAGCACCAGTCCCCGTACGGGTCTTCTCCCTCAGTCAGCACAGTTTCTTGGAATGGAACGTCAGTCCCGCGCCGTCCCCTCAGCTAGCGCCGCCGCCCCCGTGCGGTTGTGTTAGCTGACCATTCTTCCGTCCCTGTACGGTTGAGTGCCCTCCCACACTCCCGTCCCCGCACGGTCGCGTTTTGCCCTCCCGCTCGGCTAGCACAGCCGCCCCCGTGCGGTCGTGCTTAGCTGTCTCGCCGTCGCGATGTGCCCACTAACGTGGGTTCGGGCGACGGTGGGAGCCTTCCCGTCTCCGCCAGCCGCCCCCATGCATTTGTGTTGTGCGTCCCGCACTCACCGTTGGACGGTGAGTGCCTTCCCTCCCTGCCTTCTCCCGCTAGTGCCGCCGCCCCCGCGCGGTTGCGCTGGCAGTCAGTGCTCGCCGTCCCCGTATGGTGAGTACATTCTCGCACACCATCTCTCCAGCGACTCCCACTCTATCTCTCCAGCACCGCCGCACTTTGCGGCTGTGTTGGTTGACCCGCGCTTCCGTCCCCGGACGGTTGTGCCCCACGCCTCCCTCTCCCCGAGGGAGGTCGTCTCAGATTCGACGGTAGAGCCTTCGGGCTAGAGTCTTTCCCAAGGTGGTGTTTAGTGGGTAGGCACTTCTTTAAAGTGAGTCCCACATAACCACGCAGCCGGCTGCGTGGTATGCTAGGAGCATTCACCACCTCCCTCCCCCGCTTCCGGATGCGGATGTTTTCATCTATCCGCTCCTCTTTTGACTTTTCCATCCAGTCGCACCACAACTCCACTCGAGGCGCTTCACCAGCGAACTTCTGCTCTGATTGGTTGTTGTATTAACCGGCCTCAGGCCATGAACCTCTGGCTTCTGATTGGTTAATAAAAAATACAATAACAATAAATAGTCGTAAATTCTTAAGCAATTTTCTGACATAATTAATATTAATGAAATTAACATAAGACATCAAACTTAATATTATTTAAATTATTTAATGCATTATTAAACTTTGCCAGGATAGAACTGGCAAAGTTTATATAGAAGTTTATATATATATATATATATATATATATATATATATATATATATATATATATATATATATATATATATATATATATATATATATATATATATAAACAGAAAACAGTTACTTATAATGTGTATTAATTTTAGTTTCTCTTTTTTTTTTCTTTTAATTGCTACACCTACGACAAACTCTCACCACTCCATTTAATGACTGGCAGAGAATGCCTTTAGGCATTAAGTCCACCCTTTGTATTTTTTTTCTAAGGGACGCAATAAAGGTTTTAAATTAAAAAATAAATAAAATAAAATAATATTTTTTTAAATTAATTATCATTTCGTAATAATAATCCTTCACTGCTGGCCGTATGAGGAAGCCCAAGGTCGCTTAGCGAGCTATGGAGAGGGCTATGCTCGGAGTTTCTCTGCGTGATAAACTTAGAAATGAGGATATCCGCAGTAGAACCAGAGTAACCGACATAGCCCAAAGGATTAGTAAGCTGAAGTGGCAATGGCCGCTATATAGCTCGAAGAACCGACAACCGATGGGGAAGAAAGGTTCTCGAGCAGCTCATACCGGCAGGCGAAGGCAGGAGGACGTCCCCACTAGATGGAGTGACGACCTGGTAAGACATGCAGGAAGTCAATGGATGCAGGTGGCTCGGGACCGTGCTTTGTGGCGTTCCGTGGGGGAGGCCTATGTTCAGCAGTGGACTTGTGAAGGGCTGTAATGAATGAAAAAAAAATAATAATAATATAATAAAATAAAATTTGTTATATATTGACTGAATGAATCAAAATAATTTGAATTCAACATAGAATATAAATGAAATTTAGTGAAAATCGTTTTTACTTTTACCGGCTTGGAAAAAAACTGTGCGATAATGATTGAAGCCGGACATATTTCTTTTAAAGTAAGAGTTGCGGCGTCATTACATGAGATAGAAATCCATCATCCTATTTACTCCAGTGTCACGCGGGTGTCGTACATATGTTTCTAAAATCGCCTAAGATCTTCTGATGTCCGATAGATGGGATTGGAAAATATATATGATAGTTCGCTGTGCGGCGGCGGCGTAATGGAACTTGTCACTCAAAGTGCCGTTACCCGTGGCGTTACTGTAAAATGAAGGAATTAGATGGTAATTAAAGTTACAAGCAAAACCTGTACCTACAATAAATTTTCTGTTTTTATGCTTTATATTTATTTTTACTACAATCGAAAGGGCACTTTAGAATCTCTTAAAAAGATGACAATGGTATCACGACTATTAGTTTTCCGGCGCCACATTTAAAAAGCAATGAAATATTTTTTCGCTAAGTCATTTCGTCTTTATTAATTAACTAATATTAATTTTGATTACAAATATTATTATTAAATTTTATACTTAATAATTCTTATTGGATCTAATAAACATTAAATCCAATTAGATATTTTTTATATAATATTACAACAACCAAAGATTTCGGTCTTTTCTTTCTTCTTCTTGTTCTATCACCGAGGGCGACCATCTGTCCCAAGGAGGTGTCGGATTTATCGTCCACAAGTCTCGTTAACAACGTTTAAATTGGGAGAGGTAACGAGGGTTGCGTACCTTATACCAGAATCCCAAACGGTATTCGCTGAAGGTCATACAGGTTTACGCACCACTTCGGCACACCCCGATGAGGAGGTGGAGGAAATGTATGAGGATATTCTAGAGCCATGCATTCCTCTAAAACCCACTATACGGTGTTATGGGAGACCAACGGGCTAGGCACAAAGAGAACGCAGGAGTTGGAAATTCGGATTAGGGCAACGGAACCTGAGTTTGCAGCTGGCCGACTTCGGGAGAAAGAGGGACCTTTATGATGAACTTTTCTTCCAGAAGCGCCCCACAGGAAGTGGACCGGTCGAGCCCCGACGGTTCGACAAAATGAGATTGACTTCATTATGACGACTAGACGCCAACTGTTCAGTGATGTCTCAGTGATCGCGAGGTGAAAACTGGTAGCGATCACCGAATGTTAGAGGCCACTGAACCTAAACGTTGTTGAGAGGTGTCGTCAATGAAGTCAACGCCCGTCCCCTGTGCTCTAATCCAAAGTCCTGAAACCTCTTTCTCGAGTTACAAAACCGTTTTGCGTCCTAGAAGTTGCAATGCAGTGGACGATATGAATGACAAGTCGTGGAAACGTCCATGGTCGGCTAAGCTTTTGTAAGACCCGCCGCAGAAGAACACAAAACTCGCCGATCACCTCTTAATCTCATGGTTGTTAGACGGGACATGAAGCTGCATTTCAGTAGATTTGAGCAGCATAGCAACTGAACAGACAGATCTCCAAATGCATGCGGTGGGACTGGTGCAACTTCAATACAGCTCAGCTAAGAAGCGATCGAGCGGAACCAGGGCTCCAAAGTCTTTGCCAGAGACTGTCTGCCAGAAAGAGCCAACTGTCGAAGCTGAAGACCGAGTGTGGCAGCTCGTTTCTGGACACCTGAGATTTTGAGTGAGATTGAGAGGTCTATGGGCAGCTGTACCATCATCGTTGAGCCACACGCAAGTGTGAGTAACGATCCAGAGCGAGTCTTATCCGACACTATTCCGATGATATCCCGGACGTCAGTTGAGCGAGATTAGAATGGCTCTCCAGCACCTTAAAACGGCAAGGCCCCAGGCGAGGATGGAATTACAGTATTTGAAAGGGTGGAAAACCGGTACTTGAAGTCAGAAGTTTTAATTCCGTCCTACATGGTGGCACTACACCGAGGCGTGAGCAGAGTGTGGTCTTGTTCTTCAAGAAAGCGACAACCTTGAAGAACCTAATCGATTTCCTTCTGAGCCGCGTCTGCGTTTTGAGTTTACGAATCGTCTCGCACGCAGACTCGACGACTTCCAGCCTCCCAACCGCTAGCCTGAAAATTAAGCCAGCACCATAGACCACATCTTCGGCAAATTGTACAGAAGTCCGAGGAGTACAATTTGCCACTATGTCGGCGTATGGGACTATGAGAAAGCCTGATTCCGTCGAACGCAGTCCTCTAGCGGTGCCAAGTTGACCGTCGGTATATCGAAGTGCTAAGTGCCACAGTAGGGCCACGATGGCTATCTGAGTACAGAACCAGAGTACAAAACCCATCCAACTGCAGAGAGTGACAGGGTGACGTTATATCCCCGAAACTCTTCACCGCTGCATTGGAAGACGTTTTCAAGCTTCTGAGGATACGGCATTAACATCAATGGCGAGTACATCACCACTTCGATTTGCTGATGATATAGTCCTTATGGCAGAATCGCTGGAGGACCTACACTTTATGCTCTGACCAATAGCAGCCTCCCAACGGATAGGTCTTTAAGATGAACATGGACAAAACAAATATCAAGTTTAATGTCCATGTCACACCTATGCCGGTAGTTGTTGGGAGCACTCGGAAGTTGCTGACGAATAATTTACCTGGGACAATAGTCCGACTAAAGTCCAATGACCGAGAGGTCAATCGACGGATCAACTCGGCTGGTCAGTTCGGAAATTACGCACATCTTTCGTCAGGCATACCTCAAACTGAAAACGAGGCTGCAACAGTCGTGTTGCCAGTGATGACCATGAACTGAGTCCTTCACTGCTGGCCGGATGAGGAGCCTGTCGCCCAGCAGTTAGCTATGAGAGGGCTATGCTGGGTCTCACTGCGATAAACTTAGAAATGAGGATATCCGCAGTAGAACCAGAGTGACTGACATAGCCCAACAGATTAGTGTAGTGGCAATGGGTTTGCCATAGCTCGAAGAACCGACAACTGATGTGGTCAGGATTCTCCGAGTGGCGGCCTAAAATGGCGGATTTTTGTTCAGATGGAGTGACGACCTGGTAAGACATGCAGTCGATGATGCGGGTGGCTAGGACCGTGCTTTGTGTATGGGGAGCCTATGTTCAGCAGTGGACTTTGAATGTAAATGATGATGATGAAAGATTTTCGGAATTTTATGATTAAATGTGCTGTGATTTTGCTTCTGCAAAACACCAAAAGTTTTGATGAGTGAGTTTATGATTTTCAAAATATGTGACATCAATGGTCGTATATTTTTTTGTGTTGACTTAGAAATCTGCAGTGATTTACAGCTACACGGGACCATATATACTTTAGATATTAACATAACTTGACCTCACCCTTTCTTGAGAAAACGGTCACGAGGGGATAGACGGACAGACGGATTAAAAGTCACCATGTAAGGATCCGTTTATTCCTTTGAAGTACGGAACCCTAAAAGGATAAATATTTAAATGAACGCAACTATATTCTTATAATTTATATTATATATAGATTTATATAAGAATTAAATTTTATAATTTAATTCTATATAAATCAAAATTATTTTAATTATGACTGAATCAAAGAAAACTAGTAATTTTATTACAACTTGAACAGTCTCAACAAAATAACGAATCTAATAATACAACATGACAAATAGTTTGAAAATCCAAATATGCACGAGGAGTGCAGCCTTATGAACGTTTCATTTAACTTGATAAAAGTAATTACCAAATAAATCGATTACACAAAGTATAAAATCGATATAGGCTGTATGGTACATTTGTCCTTTGCTATCAGCTGAAAAAATATTAAAGCTCTTAAGTTTTAACAGCAATGAAACTTATGTGTTGATAATCATTTTATTAACAACCTGCGTAGTATCTATTTCATTTACAGGCATTATTGATATGAAATAGGAACCAGTTGATGTAATTCGAAGTTATAAAAATCCAGGTCTCGATACGTAAATTTTCGGGAGTTATCGACCACATACAAAATCAACATCCGGACGTCCACGTAAATTTTTTTCAAACTTTTTTAGTAGCAATATAAAATGATTTTAGAATATATGATGGAGTAATTAGAGTGTTTTGATATACGGCTACCATGTTATCGTATAAGTGCAATATGGTTATGAAAATATAAATGTAAAATATAAATGCCTCATTTTAAGACCACAAATTGCTTGACCTTGATGTGTCGAGAGTAATGCACTACCTAATAACGCTTAGCATTATGAGGCGGTAATAATATGAGTATTTACACCAAATAATATATTTTGATGATTCCTTTATCAAATCTAATTCTATTATTGCTGACGCTGAAAACACATCTTATAGATTAGAGCGAGCCCAAAGGGCTGTACTAAAAGTATTTTCCCTTCCTTACAGTTATTCGTCAGAAATGGTATATTAGTTAACTGATGTACTAAGTGTTCGAAAATTATTCATATTTCTCATGTCTTAGGCGCTTCATAGAAGTAGTGTTCCACTAAAATTCAAAAACCGTTCCCGATATATAATATACCAACAAAACAATGTGCACAAGAAAGGCTCAAATCATATTCAAAAGTATGTTGTATAATTGGCTTAAAGAATATGACTACGATCAATGCGAAAATTTAACAGCTCCATACAATATTTTACAGTAACCATCATACTCACACACATACACACACACACACACACACACACACACACACACACATTAACGCGCGCGTATATAGTGTTAAAACTGAGTATTAAATATACATCAACATTTCCTAATGTACTTTCGACACAAAGAGTTACTGAATGGGAAGGAACTGACTCCTGAAATACAGGGTATCCTAGTTTGGGAGTCAGAGTTCAATGATGTTGTATGAAATAGAAGTGTCAATTCTTTATAATTTATTTAATTATTTAATTTGTAATTCTTTATAATTATAAAATTACACAATTTCAAAGCAATAATAATAGATTATTATTGCTTTGAAATTGTGTAACTTTCAAAGCAATAATAATCTATTATTATTATTATTGCTTTGAAAATTACACAATTTACTTACATATTACATCAACACGACGTACCGTCGTAACAACATAAAAACAGAATATAATGCCAAAATGCGTCTATAAGAGGTGTAAGAATATCCACTACCTCATACCATTCCATGGCTGTCGTGGGAGACGACAGATGGAAATGAAACTGCCAATGGGCAACGGCACCTTCCTGCCCTGCCCAGCGTAACAACTATGGTAAATATCTCCTCTATGAGGCAATCTATGGAAGGAGAGCCTATGTTCAGCAGTAGATTAATAGGTTGCTGTAATAAATGGAAAAAGGTTTATAAAATAAAAATATATATACATACTTATATATACTTTGTACAATTTTAAAAACCGATTTATTTTATTAAAAAATTGAAAATTATCTCATAATTTCAATAGATATATTATGTCAACATGTGAATTAATGAAATGTTAGCTGGAGGGAAAAAAAAAGTAAAAAAGAAACATCATTTGCTTACATTCGCATGAAAGATGTTCTCAATGCGATCGGATAGTGAATCGCAAGATATAGGAAAATATCTCTTACGCCAATGCTCCTCCTTTCATTTGTATTTCTCATACGAGAATTTATTTATAAACCTGCGGAATATAAACCCACGGATATGATTTGCTTGCCTTTTGAGATTTCTAGTCGTCATCTCATAAACGTCGCCATTTTGAAATGTCAGGTGCACTGGGGATTAGGGTTACTATTCGTATTTCAAAGCTTAATATAAAATACCAAATGTAATATTATTTAAGCCATTTTTAATATTACTTAGACAGTTTTATATAATAATTCATTCTTTTAATCAAAATGCTACTATAATAGTAGTTACTCGTATATTTATGGTATTCCCAACAACTACCGGCAAACTACTGACATCTTTGTCTTGTCAGTGTTCATATAAATATCTCTACTCTACGTCAATAAACTCGTCATTGAACATAGTCTAAGATTGTCTAGCGATTCTGCCATAATGACTCATTTGACAAAACGAGTGATTAGAAAGGCGAATAATTTACTCTGGTTCTGTACTCTGATAGCCATCGTAGCTAAGGCTACGATGGCTATCTGCTAGGTATAATCAAGCGATTGTACAGTAAGCTGTACAAACGTTTGATTATACCTAGCACTGAAAGGACTGTAGCAACTCAAAGGCTTTCTATATCTATGTGTATATTCGTGTTTATTGTGTCCACGTACGAAGTTGTTTCTAAAGGAACTGTATCCACGACTCTGAATGATGAATGAGAAATTGTGTTTAATAATTAATTACAAAAAATATTGTAGATACAAATATAAACGTATGAGCGCTGAGGACTAATAGATATTAAACTAATTCAATCAAAATGCATAAGCCTAGCAAAGACTTCGTGGCCAAGTTCCTAGATGCAAAACAGAAGAATTGGGCTTGGCACGTGAACGTGAGAGTTTTTAATCTGAGCTTTTTGACTCTAAAGCCTTGCCATTGTATTGTAGTTAGATGAGACTTCAGTAAGCAAAGAAGAAAGCAATCATTGCAATTGTACATTTATTTAGGTGTAATTAATAAGATTAATGACGTATTTACGTTCGCAATCACTTTAATTGATTGATAGAATGTATATATAGCGATTAAGGCAAATTTTATGGAATATTGTAGCTACATCACGTATACATTATATCTTTATATCTGTGGACATCAGATGGAAATGCAAAATTAAAATTTTCACAAACGAACTTTATACTGGTAGTTTTATTTACACTCGTATGTATAGATATAGATATATGTTTGTACGTGGTAGAGCTACGCTGCAGCTACATATATTATGGTTGTAGCACGAATGGGTCGGCTCGACCGAGGAAGTACCACGCTCTCACGGAATACCAGCGTAAAATAGCACCTTAACACTGCTGTGTTTCGTATGGTGAGTGTAGAGAACCGGAGACCCTTTTTACTGGAAAAGAGGCATTCCATCTTAGTCCTCACGGGTGACAACGCATCTATATTTTGTCACCCTATCCTATAAAAAAAATCCATTCCGAAGATAACCCGGACAAATAGACGGACACAAAATTTTTAAATATGATTACTCTTGAATAACCCCACAAAGCACGGTCTTGAGCCACCTGCATCCATCGACTTCCTGCATGTCTTATGAAATTCCTTTGACATAGTTACTTCTGCAACGGCTTCGGCGCTGCGGGAAGTGCAGCCCTTTCGCCTTTTGTTTCACAAATCACAGGCACCCATGCTCAACTCCGCAGCTTCGGCTTATTTTCTTATTCCTATTCTTCTTATTCTTAGCCTCAGCTTCTACGGCTCACAGATGCCTGCGATTTGCCACAGCGGGCGGGGGCTCTTTTTACTCCGCGCCTGCGGCTTTACAAAAACACTGTAGGGGTTGGGCAGACGCGAATACGTGGAGTCGGGGCGTTCTGATTCGGTCTTAGTACAGATTCGACCTATCTTATCTATAATATATAACTGATAAAGAATAAAAAAATGCCGTTCATACCTTATAGTAAGGTAATGGTGGTCCTGGACCCGATACTTCCCAGAATATTACCGTCATCTACATCCGACCTCAATAGTCTTTCAGCACTTGATTAGCACTTAATTTGCTAATATTTATCGTATATCTATTATCGTCACTGTGTTGTTAGCGATATGTTTTGCTAGCAATGCAAATTTCAACAGTTCGTTGCGGTGAAAATTTTAGAGCAACTAATTTTTAAACTTGGTATCTAAGTAGCACGTAAAAAGCCCCTATTTTTGGGTTTTTCTAAATGAAAATTCCTGACTTTGCGTTGCTTTCCCAGAGCGATCGCAAATTTATAAACCAAGGACTAGGTGAAATACTGTATTACTTTTATTTTTAACATCTTGCTTATATCGCTCGATTCAACAGATTTTGAATAAAAAAAAAGTTTTTTATCGAACAACGAACGAAAAACAGCATTAAGCTGCTGTTTTACTTTACGGTCCAGTCGACCCATACATGCTAATAAAAGATAAAAAGACAGATGCGTTGTCTTGTCACCTCCAGCTAAAATGGAATGCTTCACCCACATCACCTTTCAGACCGGAACGCAGCAGTGCACTGTTGCTTGGTGGCAGAAATAGGTAAGACGCTGGTACCTATCCCGAACTCCTAGACAGAAACGGAGTCCCAACACCTTTTTATTTCTTAAAGTAACTGATTTTTTCACAATCTAGAACGATTTAACATGAAGTGGGCATTTGTATATTAATAACAAAAAGACATTTAATATCTTAGTGCTTTGTATAGATTTTCTACAATAAGTCTGAAGTATGTATTTAGTGAAATAATAACTTAATTGTGAATTTAAATTGTGAAGTCCACTTCGCTAAAGACCGAAGTTAAGAAGTATTAATTCTATTTTTAACTCGCTTTTTTAGCTTCGCGTGTATCTATCTATCTATCTATGTAACGAATATTTTAATGTAATTTTCACCAACTTGTATGATGACGTGACAAGGACCGATGACAATACAATAATTTAATAACATTATCCTAGTATCCTGAGCAGGATCACCAGGATAAAATAAAATAATTATCAGGACCATCACAGCTCATGATCAATGCGTGTTGTTTAAGTTTTTTTTTAATTCTTATATTGGTACATCAATTTATTAGTACACTAGCTTATGCCCGCGGCTTCGTCTGGGTGGAGGTCAGAAAACGACATCATTCCGAAAATTCAAAGCTCATGTTCACCTTTTATTTTTGTTTAATCTGCCGTATATTCGAGATGTTGTTGAAAAAAGTCCCGCTGGGTTTCTTGGTGGTTCTTCCCAGGACAGAGGCTTTTTCCGGACTGAGTAAATAATGACTTTCAATAAGAATTACATGTAATCTATATAGATTAAAAATATTCTATTCTAATTCTTTTTATACTGCCATTTATCGGAGGCCATAATGCCGTCCTGGTATTGCCTATAGTCAATTTTTACTAATTCTCTCAAACAGTCGTGGTAATTTGAAACACGCATCATTGATTTATGCAAGTTGCAATAATTAACGCTTAAATATTCCGTAAGCTTTATTTTTAAGGCATAAACAAACATGAAGATATCTGCTCTTGCCCACTAACTGCGTTCTTATACAATCGTTGATTTCAGCTAGTTAAAATAGAGGACGAGAATAACGAGGGGACAACGACTCGATTGCCGCTTGCCGATTGTTTGTAACTTTTTTCTTTTAAGTTATTTTGTACTGGTTGTCAATATATTAAAATTTTTAATAATTTGTATTTGTAGACAGCCAAATTTTTAATACCTTATAAAATAAAAACAAAGTTCTAAAATAAAGCCTGGTCGGCTCAAATGTCAACTGGCACTACTACAATGGCACTATAAATTCGTGAGTGACGAAATTAAATAACTCGGCAGCCTGTCACCACCAGACGACTCCCAGTCGCCGGGCTGGCATCACACAGCTTATCCACTAAAAAAGTCACAACTACTTATAAATCTTATTCTCCCGTAACACGTAACAATGCTTCAGTTTATTTCTTGCAAAGTCCATAAATCTTATGCATTCGTGTATCGTTTCGCTGGCATTTGAATTGCACTCAAATTAGAATATCCGAAGTTTTGAGTGCGTGCTCCAAATTGAGTCCTAGTTTCGTGAACTTTGTATCATGAACATGTTTTGAAAAATTTTCCTGTTTAGTTAAAGTTTTATGATATTTTAAATAAAAATCTGTAAAATGGTTGATCCTGCAGACCATCTCTGGAACTTCCCGCTTATTTTCGAGCGCAACGCTCGAAAATCTATTTAATTTTTGTTTTTTTGGTTTTTATTTTTTGAAAATCTTTGAAACGGCTTGACCGATTGACTTGAAAATCTAATAAGCTCGAAGTCTCAATGAACACTTTGTCATGTCGCCAATCTCGATCGGTTGATTCGTTTTAAAGATATCGTACGACAAAATTTTATTTCATACATACTTACATATATGCACACAAACACACCCCGGCCGGACGTTCAGCCGGGAGTAGTCGGAACGTCTTCCTAGGATCTAAAAACGTGGAGATCTGATAAAAACTAGCATTCTCAAAATTGGGCCGAAATCTATAACTTCCTACTTTTGAAAGTCATTAATTTTCAAAGCGGGAAGTTAAAAATTCTTGTTTTTAGTACTACGCCTATTGATGTCGACCGTCGCAAATACAGCTCTTAACTACTAAGGGTATTTTAGTCTCTTTGTGTTCATGTCCTTCATTAGTGTCCGTTGTTAGTGTCCTTCCCTTTAGCTACTATTATTATTATTTGGTGTATTTATAGAGTATTCTCATTTGGTTAGGCTGAATAAATAAATAAAAGGAAATGATAAATACACATAAATATATAAAAAATATACTAACATAAATAAATAAATAAATAATACATAAATAAATAAAAGCCCAACCAGATGGAATCCCTTGGCAGGGGAGACCAAACGGCCGAGGGTTAGGGGAAAAGGGAAAGAAACCGGCGGAAGATGCGAGTGGTATCGAGGAGCACCGACTTCTGAATTTGAGCCCGGAGCGGTCCGTCACGGAGCCCCAGTCGCCTCAAACGACCTGAGAGGCTAACTGAGATTAGCCCGTTTGCAGAAACGACCGCAGGAATTATTTCGGTCGGCAGACCACCCCACATGTCGGTCACCTCGTGAGCCAGGTCCAGATACTTTGTCAGCTTATCTGTTTCGGCTTTCACGAGGTGCTCGTCATAAGGAATTATTTAATTATTATTTTTGGGGTATGTATAAGTTTTCTCATCTAGTTGGGCACAATATCATGCTTTTTCGCAAGAATAGTCCTGTCTGTGATGATGGCCCGGTCGCAGTAGAACCTGACGCGGTCATTTTCGAGCACGGCTTCTGGCAAGTACTTATAATAAGGCAGTTACCGATCCACGAGACCGTATTTCAGAACGAGCTCCTGGTGTAGAATCCTGGCTACTAAATTGTGTCTGTGCAAGTACTCAGAGTTAGAAAGCGCCGTATTTCAACTAATTATTTCTTCTTAAAATCATGGCATATTTACTCAATCATCTTAGTCTACCTGAGTCCTTTTCAAATGAGCCCAAACACGATGGTGTTTCGTAGTGGCATTACCGAGATCTCTTACCCCACCTTCTAAGTCCACCATCATGAAGGTAAGATCATTACAGTGACCTAGGTCTTTATCATCCTTTTCAAATGAGTTGAAACGCGATCGTTCATCTAGTGCCGTCACTGAGATCTTATACCCACCTTCTGATTGCACCATCAGAAAGGTGAGATCATAACAGTCACCTAGGTCTTTATGAGCCCTTTCAAATGAGTTCAAACACGATCTTCTATCTAGTGCCGTCACTGAGATTTTATACCCACCTTCTGATTGCACCATCAGAAAGGTGAGATCATAACAGTCACCAAGGTCTTTATGAGCCCTTTCAAATGAAATCGAACACGATCTTCTATCTAGTGCCGTCACTGAGATCTTATACCCACCTTCTGATTGCACCATCAGAAAGGTGAGATCATAACAGTCACCTAGGTCTTTATGAGCCCTTTCAAATGAGTTCAAACACGATGGTTCTGCGTAGTGCCGTCACTAAAATCCTATAAGGTCCTATAATCCCTTAGGTGTCCACCACCAGGTAGGTGAGATCATCACAGGCACTTTGGTATTTAAATGAGTCTAAGCACGATGGTTCCGCGTATTGGCATAACTGAGATCCTTTACCCGGCCTCTTTGAGTTCACCATCAGGAATGTGAAATAATCACAGTTACCTAGGTCTTAATGAGCCCTTTCAAATGAGTCCAAACGCAATGGCTCTACGGAGGGGCGTCACTGAGATCCTAAACCCATCTTCAGAGTTCACCATCAGGTAGGTGATATCATCACAGTCTCTACATCTAGGTCTTCATGAATCTTTTTGAAAATGAGTCCAAACACGATGGTTCTACGTAGTAGCATCACTGAGATCCTTTAAACACCTTCTAAGTCCACCATAAGGAAGGTGACATCATCACAGTCACCTTGGACTCTGTCCTTCATCAAACGAAGTTCTCCAAATAGCTATACAAAATAATATAAAATCTAAACAGCATAGAAATAATGTAAGTAGCTACTAAAAAAGTAAGTAATTACCAATAATTGAAACGAACTGAAGCCGGCGGATTACGGTGCGCCCGGAAAAATCCGTGGGTTGCCGTCAGTTAAAAATTTCAACTTAGGATTTCACACTTACGGTCAGTTTTGGATGTACGTCAGTTTAACTGACCGTCGTGTGTGTCAGCCATTACATAACATGAAATAATGATAAATAACAATCATTTAGATTGATGACGAATCGGACGAGCGCAACGGTTGAATTAATAGGCATGTTTTAATAAATTAAAACAAATAATTTAGGAATATTAGTTATCAGATACTTATACAAGATATGAAACATAGAATTTTATACGTTGTATATTATGATTGTAGCACGAATGTACCGGGGAAGGACCACTCTTTCACAGAATACTAGCGTAAAAAAGCTTCTTAATGCTGCTGTGTTTCCTGGTAAGTGTAGAGAACCAAAAACCCTTTTTACTGGTAACGAGGCATACCATCTTAGTCCTCTAGGGTGACAACGCATCTGATTTTTAATTCTCTTAATCGAAGATAGATGTATATGTCTATAGGCCACAGCATACTCTTAATGTCAGTTGGACTATATGCAGCTTTGTTACCCTTATTCTATTAAAAGAATAGAAATATGAAAATAACAAAAATAAATAATTATCCATAGTCATATAAAATAACGAATGCAAACGAAATTTACGCTAAACATGCTTGTTAGAAGCCACAAGCTCATGTTGCATAAATTTCACATTTCCTCCTGTGAATTAGACTCTTGCTATATTAACGCATAGTTTAGAAGCTCCAATATGCGATGCACTACGGAGGAGAGAAACAAGACGGATTCAAAAGGAATTCATTAATCGATACTTCTGCTCTCTACCTTGCATCAATTGCAAATTTGTTAACTTTGTACTATTAGTCGGCTGCGTTACTTATTAGTTAGAATGAGGGTACAAAGTCAAAGGTCTTAGGTGTGCGAACCTCCCGTGTCTCAGCCACCGCATAAATAATTAACAGGTTACGACTAGTCAGTCTTTGTACTTACTCACACATTTGCGGCACAATATTATCTTTATTTAACAATTCAATTAAAAGATTTTTTTTTGAATAATGGTGACAAACTAGTACAAAGTCCACTTGATGGTAAGTGGATGCTGTTGCACATAGATATCTACATCCGTCTTCGATTACGATACAAAATGTAGATGCGTTGTCATCCCCGAGGACTAAGATGGAATATCTCGTTTCCGGTAAAAAGAGTCACCGGTTCTCAACACTCATCATAAGAAAACACAGCGCATTAAGCCGCTATCTGACGCTGGTATTCTGTGAGAGCTTGGTTCTTCCCCGGTCGACCCATTCGTGCCACAACCACAACATAGCTTAAATTCCATCTTAGTCCTCAGGGTGACAACGCATCTACATTTTAATTCTTAACCGAGTATAATAGATGTAAATGTCTATGGCCACAGGATCCACTTATTATAAGATGGACTGTGTGCTCGTTTGTCACCCATATTCTACAAAAAAAACGGGCAAGTACGTGTCGAGCCACGCACAATGTAGGGTTCCGTAGTTGCCCGTCACAATACGAGAACTTAGAAGGGGCCTTCTTGATACTATGAGCATATTAAGTGAGTTCGCGGTTTGATCGATATAACGACTAAAAATTTGCTCAAATAGGACGATGGTAACTGAAGTACATATTTTCCAAGCTGATTTATTGGAAGTGGTATTCAAAAAAAAAATTTCGATTTTGAAACTAATACAATCTACATCTAATCATTCACATGCCAAGTCCGTACAAAAATGTTCATAGTTCCCTATCCATCTATTGCTTCCCGGCAGTGCAATCCTTAAATGTACATGACCGTAACGAACCGTTACGTAAACCACCACTGCCCTAAACTAACCTGATGGTCGCCTGCGTAAACAAAGAATGCAACAAATGAATATTGGAGGCCTACAAGAACTAGTATCTAAAAACCAAAAGAAATTAATAAATAAGGGACAAACAATTTAATGTTCCTATTTAAACGACATTCTAGTTGTTACCTTGAGTTTTCCTTAGATCACTAGAACGGGTTAGAAATTAAAACTACTTCCACATAATCACTTCTGAAGTCAAGGCTAAAACATAGCGTATCGAAGAATTACGAATAAAGACTTACTCAGACTACTTCAGAATTGATTATATGGAAGTTATTTTTTTAAGTCGGATGTTACTTTTTATTAAAAGTTAAATTGTAACATGATTTTTTCATAACTTTAATATCATATAATAATATAATAATAAAAATCAAATGTACAATTTTACACAAAATGTTGTTAATTAATTAATATTAACAAAAATTAACAAAAATAGATGTAAAGATACTTCGTTACAACGAATACCTCTTGATAAATAATGAACACTCGAAATTTATTTCACGCTACTGTATTTCAATATCCTCTCAACTCAAAGCTCGAAGGGTTCTGAATTCAAATAAATTCTAAATTCCTCCTAAACAAAGCACACGGCGCAGTTGTTACAGATCATGATTAAATTTAAACGAGTCCCTTGAATAAACTCTTGTTCATTGTTCATTCAAAGTCTTGCTTTAGTATTTATTACAAAAATGAATACATTCGATACACAAGCCCCGTCGCGATCTTGTAACTCAAAGGAACCCAATGCTTAGATCATCGGGCATACATTAACGAGACATAGACGTGTTTCTGTAAGAATCTTTTTTAATAATGCGAGGAAATATTAAGGCGATAACGGCTTGGAATATTTTCTTTCAAATTTCCATGACTTTGTGGCATTCCTTGCTTATGTTTAGCAGGACTTGTAAAAGGCTGTATTGAATTAATGAATGAATGGTCGCAACGACGAAAAATGGTAAACTAATTTAACAAAATAGTTACTGTTTTAAAAAAAATCCTAAATCTTTTCTTTATTTTAAATAGAATGTAGGATGTTAAAATAGGTTTAAAAGAACAACATATTATACTACTGTTGTGGATGAGGGTTGAAACTAAAGGCCTCTACACACCAAACCCGCCGGCCCGCCGGCTTTACCCGGCGGGTTAGGCATCAGCAGTGGTTGTGCCCGCGCGCGCCCCGGTGGGCGCGTTCGGGCGCAACCCATACAATGTTCTAATGTTGCCGGCCCAACCCACTGCAAAGCGGCGGGCCTGGGGTTGGGTGTATAGAGGCCTTAAAACAAAATACAACGAAGTGAGGGTGGTTACTCGTTCGAACAGTGCAAATTACGGCACAGGCAAAGCCTGAATCGGTCAAATCCGTGATTCTGATTCTCCGATGTAGTAATTCTTCTAGTGCAAGCAAAGAAGGCTGTGTTGCGGTGAGATTGTTCTGTATCACATGGTGATAGGCAGTGTTGCTGTTGTTTTGCATACTTTAACTACATATTTTGGTGTTATCTTGTATTTACTTCTAACTGCTTACCGTATTCCATCAATGTTTAAAGAAAAGCCATTATTGACACATTTTCCGCTTTTGCACTAATTTTAGTGCAGTTTCTTATACTACTATAATAATTATTTATTGTAATAATTATGTGTAGTCTAATATAACGCAATTATGCTGAGTGTAGTAATTTTATACCAAACCCGCACACATAAAGCTCATGATTGCATTGCTTTGATTACATTTAGGATTTAGTTTTGTAGTTATAAGTCGTATTATGTTTTTATAAGATATGTGTGTTTGTGTTTGTTTAAGTTAATACATTTTCTTTCCGTCTATATCATTCAGACAAGAACATGTATGTTCCGAAGTAACCGTTACAGAATCTGTGCCGTGGTGATCATATGTGACTACTTTAATTTCTATTATATTCCCGAACTTTCAAGTGTGTAGCACCTATGGTAACGGAAGAATTGAGTCCTTTTATCTGACCGTAGCACAACAACTAACAGTATTTAGTTTAGTATCTAAGTCTCGTATTCGTAGTATGCTGAGTAGTAGTAGTGCTTAGAAGTAGGAGTAGTAATAATAGTATGCTTGGTTTTTAATTACATCAATTATTATTTTATTTATTACAGGATTTGGCGATAGTAGCACCCAAGCATCCTTTCTATTTAAATAAAAATATTTATATTTTAGACTTTTGAGTTGTATTCGCATAAATATACAACTCTAAAAAAGTTATATATCATTTTAGTTATGCCGCTAAATGTGTGTATCTTCAAGGCAAGAGTGAATAGGCTTTTATTAAGCAAATTCAGTGCGCTTTACTATCTTCCGCTGCATCACCACTTACCATCACGGGGATAGGTCAAGCACTGATAATACTTATAATAGTTTTAAAACTTTTTTAAATTGCAAAAAGGAGCCAGCTCACATTGCCTCCTTTTTTCCAAAATAAATCATTGGAATAGGCCGTTGTACGTATTTGAGATTTCTTTGAACCTGAGGTTTGGGCGGTTCATTAAGTCAAAGCCAAAGTAATGTGTCTTGGCTAAGGTGCGGCAAAAAGTCACACCGGGACAGCTTTAGACACTATAAAGTGCGCGTCCGCTTATGCATGTAATACTGCTGTTACATGTGTGCTTATTTTTTTTTATAGGATAAGGGTGACAAACGAGCACACAGTCCACCTGATGATAAGTGGTTGCTGTGGCCCATGGACAGCTACATCTATCTTCGATTACGAATCAAAATGCAGATGCGTTGTCACCCGTAAGGACTAAGATGGAATGCCTCGTTTCCAGTAAAAAGGGTCTCCGGTTCTCTACACTCACCATACGAAACACAGCGGCATTAAGTTGCTATTTCACGCTGGTATTCTGGGAGAGCGTGGTCTTCCCCGGTCGAGCCGACCCATTCGTGCTACAACTATACAATGAATATAGCTGCAGCATGGCTCTACCACGTACAAGTATTAGTACCTAAATCTGGTTAAAGCTAATATCAATAGTCTTGAGCACAGGCGCAAAGTGAACCAGCCCTTCTGTATTCTATAAGGATAGATTCGGAGAGTGTGTGCGCGAATTACGAACCAATTCCTTTCTTTTTTTCACCATAGGACAACCAGAACCTCTGCCAGTCTTCATACCTTGTTGTCGATATACCGCACAGAAAACATAGTGTAAAGAACCGGTGTAAAGAACCGGAGACCGGTTGCAAGGCATCTACATTTTGATTCTTAATTGAGGAGAAATGTAGGTGTCTATGGGCCGCAGCATCCACTTACCATCAGGTGAACTTTGTGCTGGCTTGTCAAGCCTACATCATTGTAATCGCTTAACAATGTATTTTATTCTTCCAATCCTTAAACGAATACCATTTGTTTAAAGAAATATAAATTATTTTAATATTAAGTTAAAAATATGTTTGAACTTTTATGCCACAGGAGAAACAGATTTCCGATTTTAATATTTCCTATAATATAATATTTTTTTAAATATGTTTTTATAGATAAAATATAGGTAATAAATTTTTCTCAAATGGCCTCATGAATTCTTGACATATTTTATTAGTTATAATAAAAATAATAGGTGCGTAGTTCATCAATCCAATAAAAAAGATATTCAACAGCCTTTTGCTATTGTACAAATAAAATTATATAATTTATTAATAATTAAAAATTCCTTTTTGTCATTAAATTTCCCGTCGGCTTTCTAAATTTATTTTCCAAGTTCTGGTCTGTTTTCAATTAGTATAACAGTAATTTAAAAATTTAATAGACCACACTATAGATAAATTGACAAGAAAAACTATTTGAAAAGTTGTTTCTCATTTATTCTTTTATTTTAAAATTGTCTAAGACATGATTTCAAATGTTAGAAAAAAATTGTTTTTAATACGAAAAATTCCTCTTCTTATATACTTTTCATTTAAAGTTAGATACAAATTGCATGGTGTGCACTAAAGTTCCACCCTTACGCGTACTTAGCAATTAAAAGTAAAAAGGAAAGTTTAATATTTTTATATTGTGTACAACAATGTTGCCAGCCCGTCTGCCAAGCGTTGCAATTAATTCAAAATCCCCCTATGAGGCCATCAATGGGGGATGGGCCTTTGATGACTTTTTAGGCTGAACAACATTATAATATTACGACAGAGATAATCATAAAATTTGCACATGGTGAAATTTGGCCTCAAAAGTAATGGTGCTAATTCCTATAGCTAAGAGCTTTATCTCGCTGCGGAACTGAGATTCTTCAAACAACAAAAAATTTGAAAATATGCGCTCAACATTTCAGAATGTTACATAATACTTTAATATATATTTTATTTATAGTATTAAAATACGTAATTCTTTTTATTCTATTATATCTCTCAATATAGAACTGTGTTTTAAAGTTTAGCTTGCGTAAATTATATTTTAAAAGTACACATTGGTGGATACACATAAAATGGCAAACATGAGCCCGCTACATCTTGAAGAATCGCTGTAGGGCCTGGCCCGACAACGCGACGGCATTATCACTTTATTTGTATATTATATGTACCTACGCGTTGCAGCAACCGGTTCTCGTATTTTATTTATAATTTAACGCAAAGCATCAACGCAACAAAACCTCCTGAAATCAGGCGAATCTTCTTTATCAACTTTACTACATATATCTTTCGCAACTTTCGCTCGCGCCGGACAATATTTTAAAACTTCGAAAAAAGTTTGGCAAAGTATATCGTACTTACAGCGTGTGTGCGTCCGTCGGAGTTTTGGGAACGGCCTGGAGGTCTTGTTGGAGGCAGCGGACCGCGTTCCGGAGGCATTGACATTTTGCCGGGCAAGGGATCTCGCAGACGGCGTGTTAACAAGTTGAGGAAATGAGAAATTTAATTGTGGGTCCTTTCGGACACAGGAGAACTGTTCACGAGCAGCCGCGACGGTTGGCGCTCTGGCGAACGAATGAGTAAGGCGAACGGCGAGCCTATGAGCTTGGCGACCGAGGCGCGTGGAGCCGAGGGCGGAGACGCTCCTCAACTGGCTGGGGCCTGGTGCTATTTCGTGTAGTGCTGTCGCATTCGACACGCAGCGTCCACAGTTTCAATCTGAAAAATAATAAAAACACTCAATATTTAATAATTATATCAAACTTTTATTCAGCGATATAGTTCACGATATTTTGTCATAAAGAGATTTACAGGCTTTAAGTCATGAAAAAGTTTTATTTTGTGCTTTAATTTCTGTGTTATAACTCGAAACAAACACTGCGTAAAATCTTTCCACAAAAAAGGAAAACATATATTGTCGGGTTCGGAAAAGTGCACTTGCTTAGGAACCTATTGTTTTTTAATATTATAGCATATATTTCACAACTTCTGGATTTTAACTGGAAGCAATTGTCGAGAACGAACCGCGAATTATCATTGAAGCATATTATTTTGCCATAGTTGCCACGCTTGGCAGGCGAGTCGGCAACCGTAATTTTTTATTTTCTAGCTTTTATCATAAAGACACTGAAATACGCTGAAAATAGCAGCCCATCTCTTGGTTGCCCTCTATCACCTTTTGTGACACCCACAGGGTGACATGGGGTAATGGATATTCTTACAACGTCACCGCACGGTCAAATATCCTCCTACGAGGCCATCTATAGGGAGGCCTTTGTTCAGCATTGAACTTTGATATGCTGTAATGAATGAATTATGTAGGAAATATTATTTTGACGGAATTCAAGTTTTTTTTAATTCGCAACTTTTCCAATATTCGCTTTGTTTCCGTTTTCGTAAGTGGGGTGTCTTAGGAGAGCACAGTTAGAGTCACGGAAACAATCATAACACGCCCAGGCCCAAAATTCGATTAGTATTACCACGACTTGAGCCCACTGCCGAAACGGCACGGCAAGGGATTTTCAGGTAACGGATAGTAATACTTATATTTTTTAATGTAGAGCACAGTCTTACTAATGGTAAGTGGATGCTGTAGCCCATAGATATCTACTATACATCTCTCCTCGATTATTAAGAATCAAAATGCAGAGAGCCGTTGTCACCCCTGAGGACTAAGATGAAATGCCTTGTTTCCAGTAAAAAGGGTCTCCGGTTCTCTACACTCACTATACGAAACACAGTAGCATTAAACTGCAATTTCACGCTGGTATTCTGTGAAGTAGTTAATAATTTTGTGACATTATACTTGACATTTTAAAAATACCGAGGCAACTGTTATTCATACCCAAAACATTTCTTAAAACCCAAACTTTTTTTGTCGCATATACGAGTATGTATATGAGCACTAGTTCCCAATCTACGTACCACATTAAATAAACACATACAACAAATAAGTTTACTAGCCTGCAGTGTTACAATTGTTCTGAAAAACGCTTATTTAATTAAGTATAAGTTCATGACAGAAAATAGTTATTACCTATCCAAATACAGTTTAAGTAAAGTTTATTTACATTTTTACTCAGCCAAGTTTTTGGCTTCCAAAACACCTGCTTTTATTGGAGCAGCATAATACCTTGACATTTAATTTGGAAGCAGTTTCAAATAATTTAAATTAGATTTTTTCTTTTTACTAATAGAAGCCTTTTGAGTACTATCACACATTTTCTTTATGGAAGAGGAGGTAAACGAGCATACACCTCATCTAATGGTACGTGATCACCGTCGCCAATGAACGTCTACAACACCGGGGGAATTGCAGGTACGTTGCCGGCCTTTTATAAAGGCGTAGGCTCTTTTCTTTAAGGTCCCTAAGCCGTATCGGTCTAGAAAAAAATGCGTCAATACATACAATCTCTGGCAATAATAAGAATTTTATTAATTTATCTGGTGCATCAAAATATACAAGGCATGATGGCCAAAGAATTGGAAATTTAACAGGCAATTCAAAACAAGGAATTTCTTCTACCATATTCCGGGCTCTACGTGACAATTACGTACCAGTGCTTTTGATAAAACTGATCCACCGTAAGCCCTTTCTAATGAACGATGCGTCACACAAAATTCAGTTCGATAAATAAAATTTGACGTAGGTATTTTCGGCAAAGTAATTGAGCTATTTACGATTTCTAGTACATCTTTAATGAGGGCGTTCCAAATCATTTTACGAATTATCGGATTTTTTTGACAGAGTCTATTAATTTGTCGGAAATAACGTTGCCTACATATGGTATTTAATGAGCAACTCTTTACTCAGTTTCACGAAAACGGCTCTAATGATTTTAGATCAAGAATCTTAACAGTATATAGTATATAGACTAAGTCTAATAAATAGTGTCTATATGAGTCTCATTTTCGGGAATAAATTCTGAGTTTTTTCTCAATATTGCTAATGATATGGTGGTGTAAATAGTAAAACTGTACGGAACACCTTTAAATGATATATAATATAAGGAAAAATTATTTTATTTTAACTGATAATGATATTAATACAAAATTGATAAAGATATTGATACAAAATTGGTAATGATATAGAACGCGTCCGCCATGTTCTGCATGAATACGTTCTTGAAAAATAAAGTAAATGACGCAAATGATGTTGACTTAAATAAATTGCTTACTAACAAAAATGTACGGTTGCACTGTACATGCTCCCGGGCGAGAGATGAGAGTGATAAGATAGATAGAAAACAACAAAAATGACATAAGATAAAATAATAATGATCTAAGATAATGATAAAGTTAAGAAACTATTATAGTTAATAGAATGATATCACTAATAAACAAGATAAATTTAAGTAGTTAAAGGTCCATGTCCAGATCTATTTTACTTGTTGTAAGTCACTCAAGCACACTCTCGCGAATACGGGTGAAGAGCCTTTGTTTTGAGCTGATGTCTGATTTTTCCATAATTTTACGAGATGGTTTTGATTTTTTCTAATGAGGTCAATTTCCTTTTGATATTTTTCAGCGAAGTCATTGTCAAGTACGCCGAATAGTGCATGCGCGACATTTCCCATGCCATTGATAAGCCCGCCACGTACTCGTATTCCCGCCACCGCAGACTGCTGACCAAGTAACAGCTGATCGTAGTAGTGTAACTCGGTACTCCCGTGTCGTAATTGTAATAGGATTATGTCACATTGTTGTCGCTCTTGCAGTTTTGAACATATGTTTTCAAGGTGAGTGATATATGTCTTTAGTAGTTTTGAACCTTGCCAGTACGGATCTAAATCGTAATAAACAATCATTCTCTATTCATCTCGGATAAGGCTCATGTTTGATGTTTTATCGAAGTATAAACTCTGGGTATCTTTAAATTTTGTTATATTAAATGCTGCTTGTACTGTTTGCGCGAATAATGTAAACATAAGCAGTGTGTACATGATAAAATTGAAAAGTTTCATAATAGATCGTGCTTTTCCTGGTTTGTCGTTTTTGTGATCTGCTTTCAAACTTGATTCTTGATTGTTTTTCGAACTTGATTGATAGTTTATGAGATATTGATAGTTTGCTTCTGAATGAGTCGGTAAAACTATTAATTTCGTGATAGGTCTCTTAATAGTCCCGTTTTTTGTTTTAACAGTGACTACTCGGACTAATCCATCTTTACCGGGTGAACATCGATAACTCTCCTAACGCCCATCTTCCCGCAGGCAGATTTGCATCATGAATGATTACGACGTCACCAAGTTTGATATTTACGGTTGATTGCTACTGCTCATGGCTGATAAGGCTGTTAGATATTCAGACTTCCAGCGCTTCCAAACGTCACCGAATATCTTCGCGCATGTGCCAACGTGTTCTTTTCATCATTGTCTGTCTCCACGATACTTAAACAGGACCTGGGAAAGTGAGATGGAGTCAGGTAATTGGTATCATTTGGATCTTCAGTTTTAGCGCAGATCGGTCGGGAATTAGCAGGCTTCTAGCTGTGTTAGTAGTGTTGAGAACTCGAAGGTAAGTTTTTGTTCGCCGATGACTCTGAAGGTGGTTTAACGCTTCACAGCCGCTTCCCACAGACCCCTGTGCATCAGCTGCGATGATGGGCATTGAAAAAATGTGATATTCATCTCGCTTATCTCTGATAAGAACTCATTTGTGATAATGGATTTTATATCAACGATTTCTTGATTGGTGATTCTGTTAGCACCAACGAAATTGTACCATTATCACTGTAATGTGAGGTGTGCTACGCCCGCCGCCATTCTTCATAATGCTGCTAAGAATGCTGATGAAGTAAATCGGATACTAGCTCAAGATGTATGGCCTTTGTGATCAAGCAAACACTATATATATCCTTTAAAGTCTTGATTTCTCCTTTACCTGATTTTAGGTCCACAAAACCGAAAAATCCACCCCTGTTCGAAGAAAATGGTGTTGATAGATTTAATCTTGCTTCAGGAAGATCGCCCATAAGCTGATGTAGTTTTGTAGGATTGTGTCTTTTACAGGTTACGCAACTGCGCAAGCGTTTTTTGATTGCTCTGTTCCCACCTAGGACCCAATACTGTTGTCGTAACCACGCTAAAGTGACACGGGCTCCCCCGTGATATGTCATTTTGTGGGCTTGATCAATGAGTAGGTTTGTCAGGTGACTCTCGTGGGGAATGATAAGGGGGTGCATCATTTCTTTGCTGATCGACGCATTTTACAGTCTACCGCCTACTCTCAACATACGATCAGAATCCCTTTGTTATGCTTTTGTAAATAGCTGATATCTTCTCTAAACTCTTTGATTTGCATGTGTTTGATAATTTTTTGCCTTGCCTTTTGTAATTCTTGTGCTGTTAAATAACTCTGGTTATTATTTTGATTTATACGTAGGATGTAGGCTAATATTCTCGTAGCTCGCGTGAAACTGCAGTTTGCTTATTAATTGTGTAATGACGTCGTCTCGCTTTGTTACATGTGGTGTTTACTTGCTTTATAGTTTTGACTTCTTCATCGGTGAAGTAAGTGATCTTCTTTACATTATCATCGTCGGAGTCTGATAACCACGCTGGTCCATGCCACCATAACTGACGTTGATGAAGTTGTTCCGTGCTGATTCCGTCAGCTGGGTTATCTTACGATTTGACATAGCGCCAACATTCAGGTGGTAAAACCTCTGTGATCTTAACTACTCTGTTGGCTACAAAGACCTTCCAGCGGCTTGGATCTCCTTGCGGCCAACCCAACACTGCTGTCGAATCACACCATCCAAACATTTTGATATTGTAACCTGCCAAACATGATTTCACCTTTTCCATGAGCTTTGATAAAAGTAGGGTTGCACACAGTTCTAAGTGAGGTAAACTGATCTTCTTTTTCGGTAGTACTAGCCTGGATTTTGCTGTAACGAGGACGACTGATATGTTTTTACTTCCATCTTGGTTTTGACGAACTATTTTGCAATAAATAACGCAAGCGTATGCATTCATCGACGCGTCACTGAACCTATGAAGAATGATGACGTCATTTTTGTTGCTCTTTAACCATCTCGGTATACGTATTTGTGATATATTTTTGATATCTTCTTTGATCTTCGTCCAATCAGCTTGTATTTTATAAGGAAGCTCGTCGTCCCATTCTAAGTTGTATTGCCAAATTTTTTGGAATAATAATTTCAATTTTGTGCTGACTGGTGTTCAAAATCCTGCTGGGTCGTAGAGCTTTGAGATATTTGATAACAAGCTTTGTGTTAGTTTTGATGTTGATAAATCGATTCTTAAGTCAAAAGTAAGCTAGTCTGATTGCCTAAGCCATCGCAAGCCTAAAGTTTTTGCAAATACTTCAGATTTGAAGTCATATGTTTGCTCGTTGGTATTTGCTGGCTTGACCTTCTAGAAGAAACGGTGGCTGACTACCTTTTTTAAATTAAATCCAATTGCTTTTTAGTAAGTTTTGTAAGTCTGATTGTAGTTTTTATCTGATGCGAGGTCATGGCCTCTACTGATCAAGTCATCCATATAAAATGTTCTTGCAGGACCTTCTGCTGGCTATCCTGATACTTATGATCTTCATCTTCGGCTAACTGTTTCAATAGCATCATGCAGTGAAAGGTGCTGCTTTTAGTTCCATATGTGACAGTAGTTAAATGATATTCTTGTAAAGTTTCCGTCGGTGAATTTCTCCATATGATTTTTTGATATCTCTGATCTTCTTCGTGAATGAGAATCTGTCGGAACATTTTCTCGATGTCAGCGGTGTAGGCATATTAGTACTGTCGCCAGGTGAGAATCAGTGATAACAGGTCCTGTTGCAGGTTGGAACCCCGGTACATAACGTCATTCAAGCTTAAGCCGCTCGATGTTTTTGAGGCTCCGTTAAAAACTACTCGAAGATAAATGTTAAAAGTTGCTGTTGACTCCGGTCGTTGAATGCAGTGATGAGGTAAATACAGACTGCAGACAGGCGTCGTGTTACATGACGACAATTTCATATGACCTAATTCCAAATACTCGTGGATAAATGATTTATATTCTTGTTCAATATCAATAGCTCTTGATTTTGACTCTCCCAATTTTTGATTTGCTTCCGATATAAATGGCAGTCTGACTATGTATTTACCGTCTTCTCATCTTTTTGTAGTGTTTTTGAAATACTCCAGGCATTGGGCATCTTCTTGGGTTATAGTGAGTTCGTCAGGTATGTTTTCTATCTCCCAAAAACGTTGAATCTTATCTATATTTTGAATAAAACTACTTTTACGGATTATATCGCGTTTAATTAACTTATTTTTATTAATTCCCGACGTTTCGAGTGCTTTACAGTACCCATGGTCACGGGGGTCTAGTTTTATTCAATGTGTAGTGTTCGCGTAAATATAAGAAATCATTATCTCATCTATAATGTTGATAATGACGTTGCATTGATAGGATGTTACGTTGCCACATGAAATTCACCCGAGACGTGTTTGCTGTGCCAGAGGTTGTGATTGTTCTGATGAAATTATACCGCCTAATATTATAGAAGAATAGACGTCCGCCCCAGCAACAAGTCTACTGGGCGGCTCACGTTGAATTCAGGATCGGCGAGTTGAACGCTTTCTAGATATGACCAGTCTGGTTAGTTGAATGTCTTGTTGGGGAGATTGTTAATTAAGTTTTTCATGATAAACACATCTGTTGTAAATAAATAATCGCTGTAAGCAGATGAGCAAGTTATGTTAATAACACCTTTACAGTTGTTTTCCTTTGCCCCTACTCCAAAAATGACACCTTTGCACCTCTGTCGAGGAAGTTGTAGCATCTGAGCTGCCTTCTCAGAACGCAGCTCAGATGCTACAAAACGTTTTTCAATCATCGATCTACAATTAATCGATGTGGTTGTGGCTTATCATCAGTATCTTTCAAAATGTATTCAGTAGAAGACAATAGGGAGCGGTCGGTGGATCGGGGCGTGTTCTCAAATAATCAAGCAGCTCGATCGACGTCGACTAATTCATTCTACCATCGATCGATCGGTGTGGTAGAAATTATTGATCGACGTCGACTAATGCATTCAACCATCGATTGATGCCATCGATCGACGATCGATCGATTGGTGTGGTTACACTTACACCCTTACACTTTCACTACGCGGTTTTGTTTACGTATATAACATATATACCTCAGGCTCTATACATATATATGTAGGCGCGTTTATAAAATACTGGCCAGATCCAGAGAAGGTTTTACTCTAGCGAAGCGTCGTGTCTGTGATGACGTGGCAACCGTTGTTTTTATATAGGATTTTTGCTGCAGTTCGCGACTGCAATAAAGGATACAGCCCTAGGTACTACGGCTGTGGGGAAAGAGG
The DNA here is from genome assembly GCA_029286625.1 of Parnassius orleans. Taxonomy (NCBI): domain Eukaryota; kingdom Metazoa; phylum Arthropoda; class Insecta; order Lepidoptera; family Papilionidae; genus Parnassius; species Parnassius orleans. The sequence goes on along the minus strand of JAGSMP010000821.1, from coordinate 106,130 downwards.
CCATCTTCGACCCAGCTGCCCTAAGCGAACTGTAGAAAGGGGAGGTGATCGATCTCGAGAGCAGTGGCTAACAGCACCGCCCAGCAGCAGCAGGAAACGAGTAAAAGCTAGACTGCGGGGTGCGGGCTGATGTTAAAAGAGCCCTGCGATTTCGATCTCACAAACCCATGATGGGAACAGCCTAATCATCAAAGGCGAGGTCAACGAACACCGTGTAAACTGACCATAGACACTGGAGCCTCTCGCACGGTTGTCAGTTCCCAACTTAGTCAGTTCTTGGGGACTCCGCATACAAACTGAGAGCGCATACATTTGGTAATAGCCACCGGTCAGCGCATACCCGTTCGTGGAGAGAAGGAGATGGAGTTGAAGCTAGGCAACATGATCTACCTGCATAATGTCATCGTGGCTGATAATGGACGACTGCATCCTGGGCCTAGACTTCACGAGGAAGAATTGTTGTAGATCGATGTTGCAAGGTGTTTTGAAATGTAGACATGAGGAACTTTTCGTGAAGGCGATACCGGGGATTGTGTACAGCTTTAAGAAGATTGTTCTGCCGCCGAGATCGGAAACGATTATATAACGATTATATAGTCTTCCTCGGAATCCTGGGCAAGCTCATCGTTGTGTACTCGTGGAAAGGGTGGACAATGACCCGGAAAGTGGTTTGAACCTTGGTCAGAACCACTGACATCCTCAGGAGCATGTGTGCTGAACCTTTGCATCGGAACAGATTATGGAAAAGGCACACTGGTTGGTACTTGTGAGGAAGTGGATTGGTTGGTGTGCCAATATCCATCGACTGGGAACCCCAAGCAAGGATGCACAAACGAGGGTGACCACACTTTTAGAAGACTGTCGCAGCGTTCTCCTCGAATGAAGTGATCAAGGCGAAGAAGTTGTTACTCAAGTACGCTGTTTCTCGTCAAACGATGCTGACATAGGAAAGACTGGCTTTAGTTCAACACAAAATAAACAGAGGAGAAGAATTGCCTATCCGTCAGCGCCCAAGAAGATTGCTGCAGCACGAAAAATGAAGTGGAAACTATGATTGAGGGAATGGTGAAGGATGGTGTTATTGAACCTTCATCTAGTCCATGGTGTTCACCTGTGGTGCTGGTAAAGAAGAAGGATGGCAGCATGCGGTTTTGTGTTGACTACCGCCGTCTGAACGACGTTACAAAGAAGGACAGCTATCCCTTGCCAAGAATTGATGACACGCTGGACATGCTTACAGGCGTAAAGTGGTTTAGCACACTGGACCTGAAAAGTAGCTACTGGCAGGTTGAAATTGACCCTAAGGACAAGGAGAAAACTGCATTCTCGACAGGAAAGGGTCTGTGGCAATTTCAAGTTATGCCGTTTGGATTGTGCAATGCTCAGCAACGTTTGAAAGGTTGATAGAGCTTGTGCTTACCGGATTAATTGGCGATGCCTGTCTGGTCTACTTGGATGACATCATCATCGTAGGCCGTACGTTTGAGGAACACCTTCAAAACCTGGAATGCGTGCTCATGAAGATTCAGAGTGCCAACCTCAAGTTGAGTCCGAAGAAATGTTCACTATTCAAACTGTAAGTTAGCTTTTTGGGGTATGTAGTGTCGGAAGAAGGTATCCGCACGGATCCGGAGAAAATTGCCGCTGTCAAGGATTGGCCGGTCCCAAAAGACAAGACGCAGGTTAGAGCATTTTTGGGATTGTGCTCCTATTATCGGCAATTTGTGAAGAACTTTGCAGATATAGCCAAACCTCTGCACAAGTTAACCGAGGAGAAGCGACATTTCTGCTGGGATGAAAGTTGCGATATCGCATTCCAAGAGCTCAAGGACCGTCTGTGCGAAACACATATTTTGGCGTACCCTGATGCGGGCAAGTAATTTATAGTTGACATAGACGCAAGTGATATAGGACTTGGCGGTGTGTTGTCTCAACGGAATGGTGATCAAGAGGTTGTGATAGCGTACTTCAGCAAGTCGTTGTCAAAGCCGGAAAGGAACTATTGTGTCACAAGGCGAGAATTGCTTGCTGTGATAAAGTCGTTGCAGCATTTTAGCAAATATCTTCTGGGGCGGAAATTTCACTTACGAACTGACCATACTGCACTGAAATGGCTATTGCAGTTCAAAAATCCTGAAGGACAAGTTGCGAGATGGATTGAACTACTACAGGAATACGACTTTGTGATCGAACATCGCAGCGGGAAATCTCATGGCAACGCAGATGCATTGTCAAGAAGACCTTGTCCTGAAGACTGCAAGCATTGTACTAGACAAGAGGGTAAGGAAGTGGTATCTGTGAGGATGCTTATGACAGATCAGCTCAACAATGAGTCGAAAGACAGCCTACGACATGCACAGCAGGAAGATTCGGACATCAAGCCGATTCTAGAATGGATGAAGGCCAGTGCTCCTAAGCCCAAGTGGAGCGACGTTTCAGCGATGAGTTCGACCACGAAAAGCTATTGGGCCCAATGGGACAGCTTGCTGATTCAGGATGGAGTCCTGTGCCGTAAATGGGAAAATGGTCGGGGAGACAGTTGTCATTTGCAAATGGTTGTCCCTAAACCTAAAGTACCGGATGTTCTACAGCTGTACCATAATGGTTGTTCAGGAGGCCACCTGGGAGTTAAACGAACTCTACTGAAGATCCGAGAATGGTTTTACTGGGTCCACTGTCGTGACGATGTCGTGGACTGGTGTCGCAAATGTACAAGTTGTGCGGCTGTAAAGAGACCTCAAACTCGTAGTAGAGGTGCATTGAAATTGTACAATGTTGGTGCACCATGGGAGAGGATAGCCATTGACGTTGCGGGGCCGTTTCCGGAAAGTGAAAGTGGTAACAAGTATTTCATGGTTGTGATGGATTACTTCACTAAGTGGCCAGAAGTCTTCGCCATTCCAAATGAAGAAGCTTCAACAGTTGCAGATAAACTAGTTCATGAAGTCTTCTATCGTTTTGGAGTACCTTTAGAGATTCACAGCGATCAAGGAAGGAATTTTGAGTCTCAAATATTCCAGGAAACTTGCCTAGTTATGGGTACTCATAAAACAAGAACAACTTCTTACCACCCACAATCTGATGGAATGGTAGAACGATTTAATCAGACATTGGAGAGGTACCTAGCAAAAGTTGTGGAATAACGGCAACGAGACTGGGACAGGCACATACAACTGTTTTTGTTGTCATATCGAAGCGCTGTTCACGAAAGTACATCAGTGACACCAGCTTTAGCAAATTTTGGGAGAGAATTACGGCTGCCTGCTGACCTGATCACCGGAATACCACCTGATGCCCCACACAGTATAACCGATTATGCAAATGACTTGCGGAACAAAATGAATGACATTTATGAGCACGTCAGACAATCGGGACAGCAAACGTCTGAAAAGATGAAAACACGGTATGACCACAAAATGAACAACAAAGGGTTTGACGGAGGTTCACTAGTGTGGTTACACAATCCAGTTCGCAGCAAAGGGAAATCTCCTAAGCTTCAAGCTAAATGGGACGGATCGTACCGAATTGTGACAAGGATCAATGACGTAACCTACCGGATACAGAAAGGTGCAAGAGGTACTCCTAAGATCGTCCATGTGGATCGACTGGCGCGTTATTATGGGACCAATAATGCTCGGGACGAGCATGTCTTAGGAGGGGGCAGTGTTGCGCGCCACTATTAATGTCTTGCACATGGCAACACTAGTTACCACTAGCGCCCTCTAGTATCGAGTAGCAGAACTAGGAGAGTCAAGATCCTTCTAGAAATTTCGGGACCGATATGTACTCGAACATTCTATATGTTTCTACAGTAGAAGGTTCTGGAAAGTATCTGAGGCGCTATGTAAGGCCGGTATAGACCACGACCGAGTCAGTATTGAATTGGCGATACCAGCGAAGACTTCGAAGCGATACAACTGCGAACTTAAGCGATCTGTAGTAAAATTGTGTTTTGTTATTAGTGTGGTTTAAAGTTGTAATTAGTGTTGTGTAATTAAAGTGTCAATTTTGGTAATTCACTCGGCAGTTTTTAATTGTCTCGAACCCCAAGCTCGTAACAGTACCATATATTTGCGACGAATTGCTTACGATCTGTTCATTATATTTTCTTGTACATTATGTTGTAACGCACGCATATTTGCGCCATCCATCATGAGTGCATCTGGGATTATCCTCTTTCGCCTACATCAGAAGTGGGATAAAGTTCCTCTTTCACCTACCTACATATAATCTGCCGAATGTTCTTGAATGGAAGTATGCTGTCGGCGTGGGACACTGCGGGCTGATTATTTAACGCTGCTACGGACCGACATTTCATGCGTGAGGGAAGTAAATTTGTCTTAAATATTACTTTGAAAAAAATATGTTGTAGTAACAAGTGGTTAACTTTTTAATTGGTTGAGAGAAACGACTGAATGCCAAGCTTATTTCATTTGACTAACCTGAGTCTATTTGGGTGTTTAATGACCCTGTTAAATTGTAGAGTTGCTTACTTCATTTTATTTTGTGTTATGACTATGTCAACAGCCATACCGTAGCCGTAGCTCAAAGAGTGGGTGCAGTGCGCGTGTGGTTTTGGTAGAGGTCTAGTTTAGTCGTCGTTGAGATGTAACGGGGATGACTGAACATAGAGATGAGTGCTCGTAAAAATAAAATGAAGTGTAGGTAGTATACATTTGTTGCGTAACGAATGATTAAAAAGGTTATGGCTCTTGGACATTTTATTTTGTGATGTAAGTTTCCTTTGAATTGATCTAGTTGAAGTAGAATTAAGTATTGAAGAAGTTGCCGGAGGTATTTTCAAGCGTTCATACTCTTAGTCACTTGTTATTACTATTTAGTCGCATTGCGCGAATTGGTGCGTAGTTGTAACTACGATTTACTTGTGAGTCATTCAGGAGCGATGAACATCTGATGGTGTGGTGGAAGGCCTTTGTCTCGTTGAGACTACTATTGGTCTACTTGGAACGACCTGATAGTCGTTGTCTCTACAGTAGATCGTATCATAAGAAGTGATGAAGATTTAGTAACAGTTTGTTGCTAGTTATTGCGTCATTGTGATCACTGTGTGTAATCAAATAGATAACTTAAATGATTTCTCTGTGTCTTGACACACTATACATCATGACTTTTTCGGGAAAACTTGGCGAGAAGAGTGACCAAAAGTGTTATTACTCCGTAATAATTATTATACAAAGTATGTTTAGTTAAGTACCCTTAACCGACGAGCATGTATGCGTAGGTACATATGTGGACGTAATGGAGGCGTTTATCACGAGTATTGACAATGCCGCATATGTCAATGGAGAGTAAAAAATCCTACGCAACTCTTGCATTTTAATCCAGACCATCAGACCTCGGATATAGAGGGATGGTATAATGTATTAAAAATTATTGCACAAAATAAACGCTTTGATAGAAAATGATTTGATTTTTTAATAGCATTTACAATCGCTTTAAAATATCATGCAGCTTCTCTTTCCGAGAGATTCTTCTTCTCTTACCGAGCTTAAGTTTACTAAAATGGCATATCCCTTAAGAAAGAAACTCGAGTTAAAGAAACTGCGTCTGAAACTGGTCTTCACTTATGATCCCTCATCGAGTAAATTCCTAAAACAATCATGCCTGATGAAGTTATTACTGGATTTGTTATCTCAGTTTTATGTTCATTGCGAAATACGATTTACATGGGGTACGTTTTAAAGTTCGAAATGTTTAGCGATGTACCGGGGCAACGTTTAACTTTAGAATGCTATGAATTGAGAGAATGAGTGGCCTTTTTATGTTCTAATGTGTTGATGAGTGTAGCAGTTTTGCTATGAATATTGTGTAGTCGACAGAATTGGTGTTTGATGTTGAGGGTTGGCTTTGTATGAAGCTGGTCGAAAGGACAATGTCATACCGGACCATGCCGCACGCGGCTGGTTGAAAGGACACATTCGTCCAGTCCAGGCTAATGAATGTTTGATGTTGAGGGTTGGATTTGGGTGAAGCTGGTCGAAGGGAGAAAATCGTACCGGGCCATGCTGCACGCGGCTGGTTGAAAGGACACATTCGTCCGGTCCAGGCTTATAAATTGTGGAGTTACACTGGTCGAAGGGACGCACCTGTCCGGTCCAGTCAGGTTGGATGAACAGAGTATAGCAGTATCATCCGGGCCAGACCCGAGCAGTTGGTCGTAGGGACATACTAGTTTACAGCTGTATGTGGTGGCTTGAGAGAAAGGTGCCGTCTGGTCCATGCGTGGTCGAAGGGACGCACGCTTTCGATTATTGTATGATCGAGGATGTTAGTATATTTATAAGAGGGTATGGGTTGTTAAAGTGTATATCTTCTATCGATGCTAATAGTGCCATGTAAGCTGTATAAAGAGCTGTATTCCCGTGTGTGCTTAGTGGAAAGAGCCAGTTGTCCGGTCCATGTTGTCATATGAGATGATGGCTGGTCAAAAGGACGCCTTAGCTAGTGTTAGTAGCGAAGCGTCGTGTCTGTGGTAACGTGGCAACCGTTGTAGTTGTATAGGATTTTTGAAATTAACGTCATCGGAAAAGCGTACCATATCTTTGCGACGAATTGCTAACGATCTGTACATTATATTTTCTTGTACATTATGTTGTAACGCACGCATATTTGCGCTATCCATCAGGAGTGCATCTGGGATGATCCTCTTTCGCCTACATATGTATAGTGCATTTGATAAAGTCTAATTTAAAAGTTATCGTTACATCACTCAAATTATTTTGTGACTCAAATTAGGGTAGACGACTTCAAATAAAAGCTGTAGTAAAACATCGAATTTCAGTGTACAATTTATAACGAAGCCTTTTACTGTCGCATGTCTCATTTGTATCAATGGTTATGTTTGTAATATTTTAAAGATGCTGTTCATTTAAGGTGGAATGATACTGATGTGAGGTTAGCAGAGTGTGCGTTAACGTCCGTTTTGTAAATAAAATATAATATACTATTACGATTATATACAAGTACATATTTCCACATCAAATTAAAAATATTCCAAGTAAAATCGGAATTTTGTTTGCACGTGTTGAGTTTGCGCTATTCATTTTGAATAGCGTAAACTCAACACGTGCAAATAAGGAGATTAGTGTTCTGATATTCACACGAACCACTTTATTTCCATTTTACAATTTTATATAGATATAAACAAATAAAACTAGCGACTCGCCTCGACTTCGCTTGTGTAGGAACTATAAATGTGGCGTTAATAAGATTAAAGGTAATCTTAGACTGAATAGTCCTACCAAATTTTCTATATGATATTTCGATTTTACAGACAGACACATTAATTTTATTTATATATTTTATTGTGGTAGCGGTGTCGACGAGTTTGAGCTCCACGGACTTTCATGTAAGAAAAGTGCTGGTAGGAGACGGCTGAAGTGAATAAATGGCGCAAATGTGGGTCTCTCTGAGAGAGATATTTAGATAGATATATAACGTATTAGAGCCACGCTGCAGCTATATTATGGTCGTAGTACGAATGGGTCGGCTTGACCGGGGTACTACCACGCTCTCACAGAATACCAGCGTAAAATAGCAACTTAATACTGCTGTGTTTCGTTTGGTGAGTGTAGAGAACCGGAGAACCTTTTTTCTGGAAACGAGGCATTCCATCTTAGTCCTCAAGGGTGACAACGTATCTGAATTTTGATTCTTAAACGAGAATAAATATAGATGTCTATGGGCCACGGCATCCACTTACCATCAGGTGTCCTAGTGCTCGTTTATCACCCTTATTCTATTAAAACATCTGCGACTGGCAATTGCCGCTGAATAAAATGTTTTTCCCCAATCTCTCAAATCTTGTTCTTTTCTTGTCCAAAGACAAAGTAAAGCATCAGCGAGGAAACGCAACAAGCGTTCTAAGCACTATACCGCGGAGGGGAAGACTGTACAATAATTTTAGATTTCAGTTATAACAGATATTTTGTTGTAATCAATATTTATTATAAATATGCTTTATTACATATGAAACAGTGTCCGATATAATATAAACAGGAAACACATCGAAACTACAATCATTATTAATTAATTAATGTCCATGTTACGATTCGGGGAACGTCAGTATCATTTGGCAGCGTGATTTATTTGTATGTAAATGTTATTTAAAAAATATTATCACCCAATTTATAAGTCTGTAAAACTATCGATAGTAAGAAAATTATTAGTAAAAGGCACAACCTTAATTAGGTTTTACGACCTAGGACTTTCGTATACTATTAAAAATATCTTACATTCATCAAGCTTTCTTCCTCGCAAAACTTCCTTGTGGAATCGTCTACCACCAGCGATTTTTCCGGACCGATACTACTTAGGGACCCTCAAGAAAAGAGCCTACTCTTTTTTAAAAGGCCGGCAACGCACCTTTGATTCCCTTGGTGTTGTTGTTGTTCATGGGCGGCGGTCGACACTTACCATCAGGTGAGCCGTAAACCGCATGCTCGTTTGCCCCCTCTTCTATAAAAAAGCATAGCAAGCGCTTAAAATAACATTTAATTTTATATTCATATTTTTGTACATGATTACTAAATAACTTTATATATTTACATAACATAATAATACATAAACACTCACGCCTGTCACCCAGAGGGGTAGGCAGAGACTATGGACTTCCATTTGGCACGATCCTGACACACCTCTCTCGCTTCCTCCACATCCATATACCTACGCATACACGCTCGTCGGTAAAGGGTACTCTTAATTTGGCCCATTTTTAATATATCGCCAATTTGGACGATAAATTTTCCCTTCCCGACTCTGCCATTCACATCTGCCACATAAATTTGCTTTGTCACTCTTTCCTCATTCATTCTTTCTACATGAGCAAACCACCGAAGCATTCCTTTCTTAATCCTGGTCACAACATCATCTTGCAAACCACACTCTTCTCTTATCACACAATTTCTCACTCTGTCATTCAGATTCAGCCCTAACATACTCCTTAATGACCGCATTTCTACAGCATTTATTCTACTCTCATGCTTCTTCTGCCACACCCAACTTTCACTACCATACATCAAAGTAGGGACTAACACAGCATTGTGAATTGCCATACGTGCCTTTTTGGACACATTCTGACTTTCCACAACAGAGTGTAGAGCCCCATTTACTTTATTTCCTGCGTTCACTCGTCGTTCTATATCCTTATCATATCTACCATCCCTGCTTAATACACATACCAAATACACAAACTCATCTACTTGCTCGACCAATTCCCCTTCTATTCTTATTTCACATATCGTTTTATTTTCTTCTCTTTCAAAAACCATAACTTTCGTCTTAGTTGCGTTCACTTTCATTCCCCTTTCTTTTAATGAACTGTTCATTAAAGTAACTGTTCATTAATATAACCATCATTTGCAACTCGGCCGCCGACGACGCGAGTATGACTTGATCATCGGCGTACAAAAGGCATTTGACGGTTAACTCACCCATTCTTAACCCACATTCTTCAACTTTCAAATTTTCGAAACAACTGTCCATAAATAGGTTGAACAGCCACGGGGAAGCCACACAGCCCTGTCTGACCCCTTTATGGATGCCAAACCAGTCCGAGTAGGCCCCGTTGATCCTGATACAAGCACTGGAGTCCCTATACAGAGACTTCAATGCCTGTATCAACCCAGCGCTCAACCCAAATGAGTTCAGTGTATGCCATAACACATCCCTGTCCACTCTCTCATAAGCCTTTTCCAAATCCACGAACGCACAATAAACCTTTTGGTTTTTGGCCATCTCTTCTTTGCTTCTACTTCCATCCGTACCTCATCATCCCACCATAACGTGTTATTTTTCCTTTCATTCGTTCTCTTACTTACACCACATACTTCGGTAGCTGCATCCAACAAACCTTTCTTGACATTATACTACACAGTCTCCAAGTCTAAATCATTCATACACAATTCATATACCACTTATACTTTCTCTCAGTCTACATTTGAACTTCTTTTTCGCACCTTCATCTTGTAACCTCTCTGTTCTTATACGCTGTAACGCAGTGGTAGACACAGATGTTTGAATATTCTTATGACGAAAGAAAGTGTTCGTCACAAAAAGATTATTTTCACACATACGGTGAGAAGGCTTTCACCATTCTCATTTATACTTTCATCACCAAACGTTCCCAATATCCTTTCATAACCAAGCCTCTTTATATATTTATAATTTTAATATATAAAATGAGCTTTTGACTAAGCTTACTTTAAGGGAAGAACTGGTCCCTGAAAAACAGTTTAGTTTATTCTAGCTCGGGTTTCATGGAATCAATAAGTTTATATAAAAGTTGTGTTATAAATAAAATAAATAAATCATCATTACAGCCCTTCACAAGTCCACAGTTGAAGCAAGGCCTCCCCAAATAATACCACAAAACGGTCCGGAACCACTTGTATCTGTCAACTTTATACATGTCAACATACATATATGTTACAAATATGTTAATTGTAATATTTGAGTAACGAAAATCAGGGTCTTTCTTTCAATTTTAATAGCCTTAAGAACTATTCATAATAGGTTATTGGTTTGACACTATATTTTGTTGATCCTGAAAGATGCCGTGTAAATCAACACAGTTGATATTTGTTATTGCTTCAAGGACAAGTGTTAAGGTTGAATTGCAGAGATTGGTTTAGAATGCACCATTCGACTACTTTCGTGAACCACTTTTGACACAAGCATTTTAAGCAGGAGGAGCAGGAGTATTTTTTATTCAATATAAATTACATATGTAATTCTTATTGAAAGGCATTTTTTACTTTACCACTGGTTTGAAAAAACCCTCTGTCCTGGGAAGAACCAGCAAGAAACCCAACGGGACTTTTTTTTAAAGTAAATTTTACAGTAATGGTTGTACAAACTATTTACAAAATTTGTTTTAGGAACTGCTTGGAAGCAACCCCCTCATTCCCGGGGGTTATAATCAACCATGTATTCATTTATATTATAATAACCCTTTTTATACAGTTTCAGCTTAACAAAACATTTAAACTTGGTAATAGAGAGAGCCTGTACACTTTCCGGCACCTTGTTGTAATAGCGTATACATTGCTCCAAGAATGAATTACTGACTCTGTGGAGTCGAGAAACTGGTGGTATAGTAACATTAATAGCATTGATAAGTAGTATTTTTACTCAATAATATGTTAAGGTGACCTTAGCAGAAATTACGAGGTCGTAGGACTCCTTTTCTGCCTAGGAATAGGTACCTGGCTAGGTAAACTACAATGCTTGCAAGGTATAGAGAGTCAATATAATAAACGATATTGACATCAGTCATGACTTTATATTAAAGTTTAAACAGAAAATACGGTCATCCTACCGATGAACTGTGGAGTGAGTTATATAATGTTGCCAACTATAATTATAAAATTTATAAACTTTGAAATTATTTGATAAAATAACTAAATGATGTTTTCACCTGTGATTGAATTTCATGTCAACCATAAAATTAGAATTAATAAGAATTACCTTATAAATATAACTTATTAATTTACTAAATAAATGAACAAGTTCGCTGATCAGTCGCGGCAACGTTACGTGATGTGGTTTATGTTAAAATGCCACGTTTCATATAAAGTGTGTAGCAGTTGGCAATAATTGCGACAAATTATAGAGAATTTGATTATATCTTATCCATTATCAATTACGGTGACACGCCAGTCATGACGTAGCTGACATTTTGGGCCGATGTCACTTCTACTTTTTTAACTTATCACTATCCAGTGATTAACTACGACACCACCGGGTGGGATAAATATGTGTGTGTGTGATAAATCTCCAGATGTTAAACACACTGTCTTAGAGTAACAAAAGCCTATTCATCCTTGGCTTGAAGACTTGTAATCGGGTGGAAAGACATACGCCGGCTAATTATTCCACTCCTATGCTGTACGTATTACGAAAAACGAAGCACAGCGTTTGTTTCGAATGTGTGAGCAAATGGGTGAAAGCCCACCGACCGCCTCGTTGTCCGGTGGTGGAAACCGTAGGGAGAAATTAAGGCATACACTCCTGCGCACACTCTCCAAAATACAACCCATAGAATACTTAGCACGCCTCTCCACTCAGTGACAGCAGTACTCCATGCAAAAACTTACTTGCACTTTATATTTAGGTTTGAAGTTACCCCGACGTGAAGTACTGCCGCAGCCGCACCCTTGCAAGAACACCTAGTATCATTGCGTCTGTTTGACGCTGGACTCAATGAACCACCCTAAGTTGAGTTTCACGGGAACCTCAACTCCTAACAAGTGAATAACTCCTAAATTATATTGTTTGATAGGAATTGGCGGTGATTCGACAGTGAAGTGATGGTAACGAGAGTGATGTCTGTGCATGAACCTTTAAAAATGGAACAAACACATTCCGATTTGTCATTATGAAGTTAATCCTATACGTGTAAAATGGCTACAATTGATTACAGAGTTTTATTAATAACCCTATTAATATATTCTTAAGAACAACAATTTTAGGTGAAAACCTTTGCTCCAAAAATAATAAGATAATCAGCTTATATATTTGAAAGAGGCAATTATTCTATTTATGATAGTGAATTTTGTAATCCTATTCATTGAAGAAATCTTAAAATAGAAAGCACTTTAAGAATAAATGAAAGAAAGAATGTAAGGTATCTTTCAATTTAGTCCTAATTATTACAGTCAACGTTTTCTTACAAACTTTTTATAACTTAGCATTTTCGGTTAGAATCTTCGTTGTACGCTGCATATACTTATCTAGAAGCTTACTGCTGTTTTCTTGACTTCGTTCTCTGAAGTCTGGCAAAAACATGATGATTATTCCGACAGTTACCTTGGCCCTGGCTTAGGCTCACACAAATTACCTTTAAAAATATTTATTTAGCACATGAATGTTACATTACATTAAAGTACTAACTTGCAAACCTTTGGGGTTTATCTAGACTAGAGAGTCGTCTTATTTAACAACTATGTAAGTTATTACATTCTACTACTACAATGCGTATGGTTGATTTATCATATACTATAATTTAAGTTTACTTTTAGAACGTTTTGTTATTTTGGTAACTTGTGGCAATTCAATAATAAAAATAACTACAAGGTAGTCAAACTTTCGTGCTCCATAGACATTTTTAGTAGGAAGTACATACATGTTGGATTTATATGTTATGTTTCTTAGGTTTACAGGTATTTTTCTAAAAACTAGGTATGCTCAATTATTTACTTTAGTAAATTAATTTTTCGAAGGCCTTTATGACCTTGCAATAAATTTAAAGACTGGTCATTATATCTCAACCTATTTTAATGTACTAAGGTACTATCTATCGAAGCATTTTTGGTTTTAATGTGTACGCAATATGTAATATGTAATATGACTGTCGTCGAACTACTGAACTCAGTAGATGTCTGTTAATTTTGGCGAAAAATATTTAATTAGTGTAGTGTAGTATTGAATATAAGAAATAAATGAAAAATTTTATATTCAAATTTAATGGACCTTTAATTGTGTGAAAAGTGATTTATGACAAAAACCCTTTTAAAGTGAATACAATACAGTATAAAGCATCGATAGCTGCACCAGCGAGCGAGGCGACGTACTTCTCTACCGGGACCAGCACAGTGGCTATTTATTGACTCGCTCCCACACTGACCCCGTGACCCGGTGTTCTGAGTATAAAGTACTGCGCGTGAGTTGTGTATTTATTATCTTACGCTGTAAACAAACTATTCTTGAAGTTGTTTGTATCATTGTACACTAAATTATATATTTCTTTGCAGCTGCAACAATGAATATAATGAGATCTCCACCTACTACCGCCAGCGGCTCGCAACCTGACTTGTCAACAATGCCGGCAGATAATATTTCCGATACACAAATTACTTTTAGAAAACATAAACAACCGGCTGATAGTGAATGCCAATACTGGGATGAGATTAAGTTGGTGCGAAATATGTTATCACGAATAACTTCCTTACTAGAAAATTACATTGGGTCAAATACACAAATAATGAGTCAATTGAACCAGAGTATTGTAGAAGTTAAGAACGAAATCACCGATTTACGGGCCTCGCATGAACAAACGAGAAACTTGATTAGCTCTAATGTAGTAGAAATTTTTGTGGTAGAGCCACGCCGCAGCTATTATGGTTGAAGCACGAATGGGTCAGCTCGACCGGGGTAGAACCACGCTCTCACAGAATACCAGCATAAAATAGCAGCTTAATGCTGCAGTGTTTCGTATGGTGAGTGTAGAGAACCGGAGACCCTTTTTTACTGAAAACCAGGTATTTCATCTTAGTCCTTAGGGGTGACAACGCATCTGCATTATCACCCCTTGATTCTTAGTTGAGAATAAATGTAGATGTCTAAGGGCCACAGTATTCACTTACCATCAGGTGGACTGTGTGCTCGTTTGTCACCCTATACTATAAAAAAATAGTATACAAATCCAAGACATTAAGATCGCCACGTCAAAAATTTCTTTAGAAAACAGTCATATAAAAACTCATTTATCGCGGTTGGAGTCAAAAGTATCAAAAGGTGAGGACAAAATAAAGCTACTTGAAAACGACTTAATACAATTATGTATAAGCCCGCCACCTACTCAAACTAATCAACTGTTTGTCAATGAACAAATTATTCGCGAAGACCACGAGCGCAAAAAGAGAGAAAATAATATAATTATAATTGGCATACCAGAACAAAATTCCACCAGCACCGAAGAGTTAATTCCTCAAAGACGAGGTTGACGTTTTAAATATTACTTCAATGATAGAAAAAGACATTCCGAAACCAAATAGGTTTTCCGCATTGGCAAGTAAAATCCAGGAAAACAACGAAGGGTTAATGTCTGCTTTGATAAACCAGAGGCAGCCAAGGTACTCCTCCGCAACAAAGAGAAATTGCCTGATAATTTAAAAAATAAATAACTCAAACTCGATGAACTTAAATACATCATACAATCAATATCAACACATTATTTTGCTCACAGAAACTTGGATACAGACCGAACATAAAACATTACAACTACAAATCACAAACTACACACTTTATTCCAACTACAGTACGGATATAAGAGGAGGTGGAGTATCAGCAAACATACATAATAGCTTAAAACATAACCTTATTGAATCAACTTACCAAGACGGAAATAACTACTTATGGATAGAAATTGAAAAATTTGCACTAGATGTTGGCGGGGTCTATAATCCTGGATATACTAAATTTCAAAAATTTTTGGAAGTATGCGACAAACATTTTTTCATGCCGGCACACCGCCTGCAACTTAACAAGGCGCAGGTTCGGCCTCACATGGAATACTGTTCCCATCTCTGGGCTGGGGCTCCCCAGTGCCAGCTCCTTCCACTTGACCGCATCTAGCGCAGGGCGTCTCGAATCGTCAACGACCGAGTCCTTTCCGATCGGCTCAATTCACTCACGCTGCGAAGAGATTTTGCATCTCTTTGCATTTTCTTTCGCATCTACCACGGGGAGTGCTCTGAGGAATTGTTCGAATTAATCCCAGCCGCGAAATTTCACCAACGCACATTGCAACATAGTTCCCGATACCATCTGGATGCTTGGCGATCCACCACTGTACGTTTTACTAGGAGTTTTCTTCCCCGTACGACCTCTCTGTGGAATAACTTACCACCGGCGATTTTTCCGGACCGATATGACCTAGGGACTTTCAAGAAAAGAGTTTACTCCTTTCTAAAAGGCCGGCAATGCAATTCCCCTGGTGTTGCAGTTGTTCATGGGCAGCAGTAGTCACTTACCATTAAGTGACCCGTATGCTCGTTTGCCCCCTCTTGTATATAAAAAAAAACAATTACAGCATAACAAGAATGCAATAGTTTTCGGAGATTTCAACATTAACAACTTGTTGACAAAAAAAAACAAGAAATTAAAACAGTACAAACAAATTGTCAATGAATCAGGATACAGATTACTCAACAAAATCAACCAAACGTATTGTACAAGAGACTCCACCAGAAAGAAATTGATCATAGACCATGTTAGCACTAACCTAAAAGGTGACCATTTCAATATTGCTATGATCAACTCACCTATGACAGACCATAACCAAATTTATGTACAATTAAACAAATTTAAACCACCAAAAAATACAAAACAATCAACTATAAGAAACTATATAACTCAATAAAATCACACGGATTTGAAGAAGGCTTAAACAATTACTGTCAATTGGAAACTAAACTAAAACAATATGCAGAAAACAATAAAGTAATAAAAACTAAAATATTAAATCACTACTTCATGATATTTCGTTATAACCATAATAACCATTGCCTCTAGGTCCGGCACCCACTGTCGGGACTGACGGCAAGGAATCCTTCGGCATACCTATATGAAAACACATACTGACAGGAACGAGGCTGCAGTGTGGTAAAGCATGCCGTAGCATACCATGGCAATATCGAGCTAGCCAGCTTAAAAACTAGTTGTATGTGTGTAATGATAACGCAACGTCGGGGATTAAAAATAAGTATAATTAAACGCGATATAATCCGTAAAAATGGTTTTATTCAATTGTATGTGTGTATTAAAAATGGTAGATTAGGACCTAGTGCTCATAGCAGTTGTTACTGAAAAAGAAAATAAATGTATTCAACAAAAGAAACCATTGTGGGTGAATAACCTTTGGAACTTAAATTGCAAGCAAACATTCATGGCGGCCGTACCTCTCACGAATATTCGGCCCATCTCTACTTCAAACTAGACATGTGCCGAATATCCGTTTTATATTCGGTATTCGGCACATTCGGCAGTTTTACCGAAAATTCGTATTCGGCCGAATATTCGGCTAAATCACCGAACATTCGTTAAAGTGGTACTCAAAGTGTCCACTGTATTGAAATGTACGAACATGTTTGTCCACATGTCAGATGTAGCCGATAGACATTTGGCCAGACATTTGGAAATTTGGCATTTTGAGCTATCTAGCTCACCTTGAATAGTGCTTTTAAATTTTTCATACAGTTGTGGAATCACTGTTTCACCTATACATTTTCAGCTCAGTATTTGGTATTTGGGCTTTGCCAATTGCATGAGCCGATTAAAGCCTTTATCTTCGACTATAGAAGTTGCCTGGTTATCTATTGCTATCATTTCAGCAATTGAATTCGTAATTGGAAGTGATCTGGGGTCGTCGATTCGCCATTTGGAAATAATTTAAACGCGACGACTGTTTTTGTGAGTAAAAAAGTGTTTCGTTGTGTTATTCTTAGTGAAAATTGATAATTATATAATAAAAATGAGTGGCAGGAATGAAACTGACGACCAAAGTAAAGTAAAATGTACGATTTGCGAAAAAATACTTTCTATAAAAAAATAATTTATCTACCGACTTCAAAAAGGAGGAGGTATTCAATTCGACTGTATGCTCTTTTTTTATGTGTGTTACCTCATAACTTTTTTCTAGATGAACCGATTTCAATGATTCTTTTTTTATTTGAAATCTGGTGCTTCTCATACGGTCCCATATAAATTTGATCAAGGTCTGACCAATAGTTTTTGAGTTGTCCTTAATAATTTATTTTGTAGTCGGTTGTACAAATTTTTAAATTTTAAATTATTTCCAAATGGCGAATTCACGTGCCGGCAATTAGCTCACTACTAGATGATGCTATAACATGTCAGGTGTGGCGGGGGAGCGAGGGGCAGGGTCCGGTGCTAATCCCGCGCGCTTTACGTAAACAAGTTTCGACATGAATTAGTTAGGTACCAAGGTGATCCTGTCGAATAATGTTCGGCCGAATATTCGGTTCGGTAAAAGTTTTACCGAACTTTCGGCCGAATATTCGTATTCGGTGAAATCCATCTTCGGCCCATCTCTAGTTTGAAGTGTCGCAGTCAAGGGTCGGAAACCGGTAAAATTTTCAAACCGGTTTGGCTTGCAAGTACATGTGAACGAAAAATTAAGGTTTCGTTCCAACGTAACCTTAATTTAACCGGTATTTTCAAATAAAGTTCCCATTGTGGTTAGTGTTCATTAACCGTTATTGAACACTATTTTTTCGTTCTTTAGATTTAAGGCAAGGCGGGGATAGGGGAATCCACCGACACGCGCGCCGCCGCGCCACACACGCCAGTGTCAGCGGCAGATAGCTACAAAAATCACGTCGAGTTTCCGCCGATATCAAGCACCGCGGATCGTGATTCAAAAAACCGGTTTATTTTGTTTACAGAACAAAATGAATTCCGGTTTTGTTCTGAACATAACGTTAACACAAAACCGTTATTAACCTTTATTAACCGTTATTTTCAAACCGGTTCCGGGCCTTGGGTGTATACGTCTTAGGAGTGGGACCGTGCTAATACACGGTCAATACACGATTTACTAATTATGTTATTTCTTAATTCAATTTTAGTATATTCCGAGATCCCACTAAGAAGTCCGTAAGTCGAGAACAATATTGTGTATTTATATTTTATAGGTGTTTCCAAGGTCGTCGAATTAAATCACCTAATGTAAAAAGACTTCGCATTTATTAATTTTGTCGCATGATTGTGACTATACAATGTTAATTTTACACTTGATCAAACGAAATGTGCGGATACTAGATAAAAATTATCGGAAAAGTTGAAAAATTTTTTATGTAAACTATTTAAAAATAAAAGCATTTTTTTTGGTAAAATTCCATCCTTCGGTTTTAAATTATTTTCTCTTTAAGTAAACGGTGTATTTTTTCAAAGTAGTTTTATTTGAAAGTTAGAAAGATTAACTAGCCATAAAAATTAAAAAAACCTACGATATCAAACAGAAATTTGTCAAAAATAATAACATAATTTTTGTTAAAAATACTTTTCTTTTTAATTTTTGGTCTGTAACTTCAAAACTAGTACGTTGAGATAACCTTTTTAGCATGTTTTATTAAACTACGTAGCTTACTGTACAAGTTCTCCAAAATAACATGCGTTCTATCTCTTTTCGTGTTTAAAATAATAATCATATAAGAATGCCATCGGTATGTTGATTTGCGCTGTACTAATTATTTTAATATTTTTTTGACAAATTTCCTGCTTGATATGGTAGGTTTTTTTTAATTTTTATTGCTAGTTAATCTTTCTAACTTTCAAATAAAACTACTTTGAAAAAATACACCGTTTACTTAAAGAAAAATAATTTAAAACCGAAGGATGAATTTTACCAAAAAAAATTAAAATGCTTTTATTTTTAAATAGTTTACATTTTAAAAAAAATTCGATTTTTACCGATAATTTTTATCTAGTATCCGCACATTTCGTTTGATCAGTGTAAAATTAACACACTGTATTTACAGTATACGTGGTAGAGCCATATAGTATCAACGTGGTAGATACTGTATGGCTGACAATATAGCATATAACGTCAATTAATATAGCTGCCATGATGTAGCTATATTAATTGTATAGTTGTAGCACGAATGGACCGGGGAAGGACCACGCTTTCACAGAATACCAGCGTAAAAAAGCAGCTTATTGCTGCTGTGTTTCGTATGGTGAGTGTAGAGAACCGGAGACCCTTTTTACTGGAAAGGAAGCATTCCGTTTTAGTCCTGACGGCAGACAATGCATCTGCATTTTGATTCGCAAACGAGGATAGATGTAGATGTCTATGGGCCACAGCAACCACTTACCATCAGGTGGACTGTGTGCTCGCTTGTCACCCTTATCCTGTAAAAAACACTTTGTGACTACATACTTTTAAATATAAAACCTTAGGCATTTTAGGGGTTCACAACTGTCTGGGAAATTTAATAAGTGTACGTAGGGCTATAAGTTTGAGAAAGTCTGGTTTAAATATGGTTTCAAGTGGATCTTGAAGCAGAAAATAGGTGCGCTACTGCTCTCTAAACGTCTGTGTAATTTAAATATTACTTTAAACAAAGAAGCAAGTTTGATTATTATATATTCTCAAGTTATTTTGTTCGTGTAGGTGCTTTGAGATACTCTATTATTATCGACTGTCTGTTGGCTTAAGCCGCTGTTAAAATCTCCAATGTTGCAACATGAAACATCAACAAATAAAATGCTGTTATACAGCATTATGATGATATGTTAACAGCATTTTTGACGTTAAAGTCAATGCCATAATAAATGAAAATAAATAAACACAAGTCTTAAGACAGCTGTATTCATCCAATAGGATCTCTTTTTTTACTACGCGACTGCCAAGGAAGGGTTATGTTTTTCGCGCGTATCTTGTATGTTTGTAAATTTCTTTATTACCTCGTTAGATAGCTGTTAAAAAAAATAAACAAAATGGCAGATTTTTGGCGCAAAATAGTAATACGTTAATCAAAAAAAAAATTAACCAAACCTATCGAGTATGGTACCAAAATAAAGGAAATTAAAGGGACTACAAATAATATATATATATATATATATATATATATATATATATATATTATATGTTTAAATTTAATTAGGAGTAATAAATTGGTTAAAAAGTTTTTATAGCGTAAAATGGGCCATGTTTGTGTCGGACCTCGTGCTATCATATTAAATTTAGTTCATAAGAGTGACACTAAAAGTCTTAAATAAAATAAAACCATTAATTTTTTTTCTGTTTATAATTTGCAATTGGGTCCCGTCTGCTACTAAGCTTAATTTGTTTATTTAACTTAGGCTTTCAACTGGTAGTACACTGAGAGGAGAGATATTCTCCATTAGATTACTCTTTTCGAGGTCTCGAAGTTCTAGTACTCTCGAAATAGTCCGAGGAAAGGGGGATAAGGGAGTCCGGAGGTCCAAAGCTGTGGCTAAGGACGTCTTGAAGCCCTTCCAGTTAGTGAAGGTTTTCGTGGAGGTTGAGGGAGGTGGCTGATGGCCAAGTATGAGGGAGACAGGCGGTGGTCGGATCCAAGATCGTCAAGGGTCTCGATTGACCTGAGGTTGAGAGAGACTTCTTTGCTATTGCAAAGTCTAGTACGTCAAGAGCGTGGTCGGTGTTGTCGGGATAGTGAGTGACACCGAGGGACTGAGACAGTAGGTTGAGAGACTGCGTGATATCAAGCAGTTTCTTGCCACTATGAGTAGTAGTAAGACAAGTCCAATCAGTATGCTTAGGTTAAAATCTCCAAACATAATGACTGAATTGCCTAATGCAAGGATGGCCTCAAAATCTTTTTGAGGGGAGAGTTCCACTAGGGATATAGCAGGAGGCTATGACGATGGATTGATGTCCAGTCAAGGCCAGACTGCATACCGTGGCTTCCATATTGGTAAGTGGCGGAGTGGGGATGTGGGAGCATTGTAGTTTCTTCTTGTAGTAAATGGCAGTACCGCCGCCTTTGCGGTCAGGTCTGTCGTTACGAAGAAGAGAATACTTTTGATGGAGAAGCCTTTGAGTTCTGAGGTTTGTGGTGGTTCTCCTGGAGGAGGAGGTCGGCTTCGCGATCTCGAGGAAGAGCTTAGCTCAGGAGGAGGTGCATAGAAACCAATTTACTGAGCTACCTCAAAGCTATACTCGAAAGAGAGCCGCGCCCTTCGCGCGGTTTTAAATTATAATAATATCAATTTGTTCTATTGCACTCTTACAGATTTCGCAATATTTTTATTTGTACAAAACATACAGTCGTACAATTTATTTATAATGATAGCACAAAAAGTCTTAATCTTACAACATACATTACGCTATAATCGTATGAAATCTTTTATTTCATCATCATCATTACAGCCCTTCACAAGTCCACTGCTGAACATAGGCCTCCCCCACGGAATGCCACAAAGCACGGTCCCAAGCCACCTGCATCCATTGACTTCCTGCATGTCTTACCAGGTCGTCACTCCATCGAGTGGGGACGCCCTACACTTCGCCTGCCGGTACGAGGCTGCCTCGAGAACCTTTCTTACCCATCGGTTGTCGGTTCTTCGAGCTATATGGCCGGCTCATTGTCCACTTCAGCTTACTAATCCTTTGGGCTATGTCGGTTACTCTGGTTCTACTGCGGATATTCTCATTTCTAAGTTTATCACGCAGAGAAACCCCGAGCATAGCCCTCCATAGCTCGCTGAACGACCTTGAGCTTCCTCATACGGCCAGCAGTGAAGGACCACGTCTCAGTTCCGTATGTCATCACTGGCAACACGCACTGGTTGTACAATTTAGTTTTGAGGTTTTGAGGTATGCCTGACGAGAAGATGGGTCGTAATCTCCCGAATGCTGCCCAGCCGAGTTGAATCCGTCGATTGACCTCTCGGTCGAAGTTGGACTTACCTAGTCGGACTATTTGTCCCAGGTTAACATATTCGTCAACAACTTCGAGCTTAGTGCTCCAACAACTACCGGCATAGGTGTGTCATGGACATTAAACATGATTTTTGTTTTGTGCATGTTCATCTTGAGACCTATCCGTTGGGAGACACTATTGAGGTCATTGAGCATAGTGCTTAGGTCCTTCAGCGATTCTGCCATAAGTACTATATCGTCGGCAAATCGAAGGTGAGTGATGTACTCGCCATTGATGTTAATACCGTATCCTTTCCAGTCCAGTAGCTTGAAAACGTCTTCCAATGCAGCGGTGAAGAGTTTCGGGGATATTACGCCACCCTGTCTTACACCTCTCTGCAGTTGGATAGGTTTCGTACTCTGGTTCTGTACTCGGATAGCCATCGTAGCCCTACTGTACAAACACTTCAGCACTCGATATACCGACAGTCCACTTCGCACCGCTGAAGGACTATAGCACAAATTTCGACGGAATCAAAGCTTTCTTATAGTCCACATACGCAAGGCAAAGTGGCAGATTGTACTCGTCGGTCTTCTGTACAATTTGTTGAAGAGTATGTATGTGGTCTATGGTGCTAAAGCCTTTTCGGAAACCGGCTTGTTCGGGAGGCTGGAAGTCGTCGAGTCTGCATGCGAGACGATTCGTAATGACTCTCGAAAACAGCACGTAGACGCGGTTCAGAAGGGAAATCGGTCTGTAGTTCTTCAAGAGAGCGTTGTCGCCTTTCTTGAAGAACAAGACCACCGCACTTCTGCTCCACGCCTGCGGTGTAATGCCACCATGGAGGACGGAATTAAAGAGCTTCTGAAGGACTTCAAGTACCGGTTTTCCACCCGCTTTCAGAAGCTCCGCTGTAATTCCATCATCGCCTGGGGCCTTGTCGTTTTAAGGCGCTGGAGAGCCATTCTAATCTCGCTCAGACTGACGTCCGGGATATCATCGGAATAGTGTCGGATAAGACTTGCTCTTGGATCGTTACTCACACTTGCGCGTGGTTCTAACGATGACGTGTACAGCTGCCCATAGAACCTCTCAATCTCTCAAAATCTCAGGTGTCCCGGAAACGATGCTGCCACAATCGGTCTTCAGCTTCGACAGTTGGCTCTTTCTGGCAGACAGATCTCTGGCAAAGACTTTGGAGCCCTGGTTCCGCTCGATCGCTTCTTCAATACGAGCTGTATTGAAGTTGCAAGTCCCGCCGCATGCATTTGGAGATCTGTCTGTTCAGTTGCCTGTATGCTGTCAAATCTGCTGAAGACTGCAGCTTCATCTTCCGTCTAAC
The DNA here is from genome assembly GCA_029286625.1 of Parnassius orleans. NCBI lineage: Eukaryota > Metazoa > Arthropoda > Insecta > Lepidoptera > Papilionidae > Parnassius > Parnassius orleans. The sequence goes on along the minus strand of JAGSMP010000821.1, from coordinate 82,616 downwards.
AACCATGAGATTAAGAGTGTGATCGGAGATTTTGTGTTCTTCTGCGACGGGTCTTACAGAACTTAGCTCCGACCGCATGGACAGTTTCCACAAGCTTGTCATTTTTAAATTTATAGAATCTTTTATTTATTTAACAAAATATGCCTATTCTACAACATTAGTACTAAGTTAGAATTCTTTAATATTTATTATATAAGGTTGAAACAACATTCTTTATTTGAAAATATAGATAACTTAACTAATACAATAGTTTAATTCACATTTTACATATTTTTATCTTTAAAACACTTTCAAATTTCGTATACAAAGATATCATTATTTCACTATATTTAGTACAAATCTAAACAATTTTAACACAGAACTATCTTATTTTATACACACAATAATCCAGAAACATTTTGACTTACTTTTTACACAAATTACTGAAATTTTACAAATAATCAAAATCTATATTTTAGCAACTTTTGCACTCGGCTCACATCTCCTACTATGTGAGCAACCAATTTCGCTTATCACATGAATTTGAGTAAACAATTTTATAGGCGCGTGTTATGTCATAGATACTATTTACTTTATATTATAAGTCCTGTATACTTTATATTGTTTATTTACTAAATTACTTTCTTAGAAGCCAAACTAATGTTATGTCATAGGTTACTATTTACTTTATGTTATAAGATCTGTATACTTTATATTGTTTATTTATTTAAAAGCTAAATTACTTTCTTAGAAGCCAAACTAATGTTATGTCATAGGATACTGTTTACTTTATGTTATAGGACCTGTATACTTTATAAATAATATTGTATACTTCCTTAGAAGCCACACTAATTCGATTGTAATATTATATGCTAATGTTTATAGTTTACCATAAGTTAACCACAACACCAAGAACAATGTTATTCCCTTATGTTTTGTTTACCCCCACCTCCTAGCTTCCTACACTATTTAAACCAAATCTTTCGATCCCTTAACATAATTCCATTCCCAAGTCCTCTGTATCAACTACTATATTTTAAGTTAGTTTAAAAGTATTAAATAAATTTATTTTTAAAGAGTTTTTGTTTCTGCCACATAAGTTAACTGTAATTTGAACATGACAAATACATTTTTTATCGTGTAAAGACACGACTTCTAATTAAACTTTATTTACCTCAGAAGTGGTAATTATTAGTTTTTGCAAAGACCGAGATAGAGGTTGGTTCTAATCACGAGCTTCTAAATTTAAAAAATTTGGTGATCTGCCTTACTTCAGTCCTAAAAAGAACAAATACTATTATAACATATAATTTCATCAACTTAAAAAAAATCGTGTTTCCTGTTAAGAAAGTTCATCATTTACTGCGATATATTACTAAAACTAAAAGCATTGAATTTAAAATGCAAAGCGTAATTTTAGTAAGCTTTCAATATAATTAAAGTGAATATAAATATATAGGTGAAATTATGCATGATATCGAAATTTAATTTTAAAGTGGAGATAACGCATAATTAATTGAAACAAAACTTACCTCTGTTATTTATAATACGGTCATTGCTGAAAGATGAAAATATGAGGGATGTCGTTTTAGGAAGTCGCATTGATGCAATGAATATATCGTACGTGCGTCTAAAAACTTCGTGAATTAGACAGAGCGCAACCGTATAAAGTTGGATACAGGCGGGGTAAGGGAGGGGCAGGGACATTACAAAGCTTGGTTTTAACCGGTTAATTGTTACTACCATAACCTAAATATGTGAAAAACCGGTAATTACCGAAACTGGTTTAGAATTTGAACCGGTTTCGAGCCCTGCACATAAAACGCGTCCCCAACATTGCTACTATTAACGCTTATACTCTGTGAGAGCGAGGTCCTTTCAGTTGCGCCGACCATCCGTGCTGCAGACATAACACAACTTCAGCGTGTCCACGATGTCTTCGTCATTTAAGTTTGTGCCAATGAGGGCATCCACGACTTTTCTGCCACCAGGGCGGCGCCACTAAAAATTATTTCTTAGGGGATGTTAATTTCTTTGAAACATGAAAAGGTTAGTGTTTCGTTGTGTTATTCTTAGTGAAAATTTATAATTATATGATAAAAATGAGTGGCAGGAATGAAACTGACGACCAAAGTAAAGTGAAATGTACGATTTGCGAAAAAATACTTTCTATAAAAAAATAATTTATCTACCGACTTCAAAAAGGAGGATGTATTCAATTCGACTGTATGTTCTTTTTTATGTGTGTTACCTCATAACTTTTTTCTAGATGAACCGATTTCAATGATTCTTTTTTTATTTGAAATCTGGTGCTTCTCATACGGTCCCATATAAATTTGATCAAGGTCTGACCAATAGTTTTTGAGTTGTCCTTAATAATTTATTTTGTAGTCGGTTGTACAAATTTTTAAATTTTAAATTATTTCCAAATGGCGAATTCACGTGCCGGCAATTAGCTCACTACTAGATGATGCTATAACATGTCAGGTGTGGCGGGGGAGCGAGGGGCAGGGTCCGGTGCTAATCCCGCGCGCTTTACGTAAACAAGTTTCGACATGAATTAGTTAGGTACCAAGGTGATCCTGTCGAATAATGTTCGGCCGAATATTCGGTTCGGTAAAGTTTTACCGAACTTTCGGCCGAATATTCGTATTCGGTGAAATCCATCTTCGGCCCATCTCTAGTTTGAAGTGTCGCAGTCAAGGGTCGGAAACCGGTAAAATTTTCAAACCGGTTTGGCTTGCAAGTACATGTGAACGAAAAATTAAGGTTTCGTTCCAACGTAACCTTAATTTAACCGGTATTTTCAAATAAAGTTCCCATTGTGGTTAGTGTTCATTAACCGTTATTGAACACTATTTTTTCGTTCTTTAGATTTAAGGCAAGGCGGGGATAGGGGAATCCACCGACACGCGCGCCGCCGCGCCACACACGCCAGTGTCAGCGGCAGATAGCTACAAAAATCACGTCGAGTTTCCGCCGATATCAAGCACCGCGGATCGTGATTCAAAAAACCGGTTTATTTTGTTTACAGAACAAAATGAATTCCGGTTTTGTTCTGAACATAACGTTAACACAAAACCGTTATTAACCTTTATTAACCGTTATTTTTCAAACCGGTTCCGGGCCTTGGGTGTATACGTCTTGTGAGTGGGACCGTGCTAATACACGGTCAATACACGATTTACTAATTATGTTATTTCTTAATTCAATTTTAGTATATTCCGAGATCCCACTAAGAAGTCCGTAAGTCGAGAACAATATTGTGTATTTATATTTTATAGGTGTTTCCAAGGTCACGTCGAATTAAATCACCTAATGTAAAAAAGACTTCGCATTTATTAATTTTGTCGCATGATTGTGACTATACAATGTGTTAATTTTACACTTGATCAAACGAAATGTGCGGATACTAGATAAAAAATTATCGGTAAAAAGTTGAAAAAATTTTTTTTTATGTAAACTATTTAAAAAATAAAAGCATTTTTTTTTTTGGTAAAATTCCCATCCTTCGGTTTTAAATTATTTTCTCTTTAAGTAAACGGTGTATTTTTTTCAAAGTAGTTTTATTTGAAAGTTAGAAAGATTAACTAGCCATAAAAATTAAAAAAAAACCTACGATATCAAACAGGAAATTTGTCAAAAAAATAATAACATAATTTTTTTGTTAAAAAAATACTTTTCTTTTTAATTTTTGGTCTGTAACTTCAAAACTAGTACGTTGAGATAACCTTTTTAGCATGTTTTATTAAACTACGTAGCTTACTGTACAAGTTCTCCAAAATAACATGCGTTCTATCTCTTTTCGTGTTTAAAATAATAATCATATAAGAATGCCATCGGTATGTTGATTTGCGCTGTACTAATTATTTTAATATTTTTTTGACAAATTTCCTGCTTGATATGGTAGGTTTTTTTTAATTTTTATTGCTAGTTAATCTTTCTAACTTTCAAATAAAACTACTTTGAAAAAAATACACCGTTTACTTAAAGAGAAAATAATTTAAAACCGAAGGATGGGAATTTTACCAAAAAAAAAATTAAAATGCTTTTATTTTTTAAATAGTTTACATTAAAAAAAAATCGATTTTTTACCGATAATTTTTTATCTAGTATCCGCACATTTCGTTTGATCAAGTGTAAAATTAACACACTGTATTTACAGTATACACGTGGTAGAGCCATATAGTATCAACGTGGTAGATACTGTATGGCTGACAATATAGCATATAACGTCAATTAATATAGCTGCCATGATGTAGCTATATTAATTGTATAGTTGTAGCACGAATGGACCGGGGAAGGACCACGCTTTCACAGAATACCAGCGTAAAAAAGCAGCTTATTGCTGCTGTGTTTCGTATGGTGAGTGTAGAGAACCGGAGACCCTTTTTACTGGAAAGGAAGCATTCCGTTTTAGTCCTGACGGCAGACAATGCATCTGCATTTTGATTCGCAAACGAGGATAGATGTAGATGTCTATGGGCCACAGCAACCACTTACCATCAGGTGGACTGTGTGCTCGCTTGTCACCCTTATCCTGTAAAAAACACTTTGTGACTACATACTTTTAAATATAAAACCTTAGGCATTTTAGGGGTTCACAACTGTCTGGGAAATTTAATAAGTGTACGTAGGGCTATAAGTTTGAGAAAGTCTGGTTTAAATATGGTTTCAAGTGGATCTTGAAGCAGAAAATAGGTGCGCTACTGCTCTCTAAACGTCTGTGTAATTTAAATATTACTTTAAACAAAGAAGCAAGTTTGATTATTATATTATTCTCAAGTTATTTTGTTCGTGTAGGTGCTTTGAGATACTCTATTATTATCGACTGTCTGTTGGCTTAAGCCGCTGTTAAAATCTCCAATGTTGCAACATGAAACATCAACAAATAAAATGCTGTTATACAGCATTATGATGATATGTTAACAGCATTTTTGACGTTAAAGTCAATGCCATAATAAATGAAAATAAATAAACACAAGTCTTAAGACAGCTGTATTCATCCAATAGGATCTCTTTTTTTACTACGCGACTGCCAAGGAAGGGTTATGTTTTTCGCGCGTATCTTGTATGTTTGTAAATTTCTTTATTACCTCGTTAGATAGCTGTTAAAAAAAATAAACAAAATGGCAGATTTTTGGCGCAAAATAGTAATACGTTAATCAAAAAAAAAATTAACCAAACCTATCGAGTATGGTACCAAAATAAAGGAAATTAAAGGGACTACAAATAATATATATATATATATATATATATATATATATATATATATATATATATATATATATATATATATATGTTATATGTTTAAATTTAATTAGGAGTAATAAATTGGTTAAAAAAGTTTTTGATAGCGTAAAATGGGCCATGTTTGTGTCGGACCTCGTGCTATCATATCAAATTTAGTTCATAAGAGTGACACTAAAAGTCTTAAATAAAATAAACCCATTAATTTTTTTTCTGTTTATAATTTGCAATTGGGTCCCGTCTGCTACTAAGCTTAATTTGTTTATTTAACTTAGGCTTTCAACTGGTAGTACACTGAGAGGGAGAGATATTCTCCATTAGATTACTCTTTTCGAGGTCTCGAAGTTCTAGTACTCTCGAAATAGTCCGAGGAAAGGGGGATAAGGGAGTCCGGAGAGTCCAAAGCTGTGGCTAAGGACGTCTTGAAGCCCTTCCAGTTAGTGAAGGTTTTCGTGGAGGGGGTTGAGGGAGGTGGCTGATGGCCAAGTATGAGGGAGACAGGGCGGTGGTCGGATCCAAGATCGTCAAGGGTCTCGATTGACCTGAGGTTGAGAGAGACTTCTTTTGCTATTGCAAAGTCTAGTACGTCAAGAGCGTGGTCGGTGTTGTCGGGATAGTGAGTGACACCGAGGGGACTGAGAACGGTAAGGTTGAGAGACTGCGTGATATCAAGCAGTTTCTTGCCACTATGAGTAGTAGTAAGACAAGTCCAATCAGTATGCTTGGAGTTAAAATCTCCAAACATAATGACTGAATTGCCTAATGCAAGGATGGCCTCAAAATCTTTTTTGAGGGGGAGAGTTCCACTAGGGATATAGCAGGAGGCTATGACGATGGATTGATGTCCAGTCAAGGCCAGACTGCATACCGTGGCTTCCATATTGGTAAGTGGCGGAGTGGGGATGTGGGAGCATTGTAGTTTCTTCTTGTAGTAAATGGCAGTACCGCCGCCATTGCGGTCAGGTCTGTCGTTACGAAGAAGAGAATACTTTTTGATGGAGAAGCCTTTGAGGTTCTGAGGTTTGTGGTGGTTCTCCTGGAGGAGGAGGTCGGCTTCGCGATCTCGAGGAAAGAGCTTAAGCTCGGGGAGGAGAATTGCATAGAAACCAATTTACTGAGCTACCTCAAAGCTATACTCGAAAGAGAGCCGCGCCCTTCGCGCGGTTTTAAATTATAATAATATCAATTTGTTCTATTGCACTCTTACAGATTTCGCAATATTTTTATTTGTACAAAACATACAGTCGTACAATTTATTTATAATGATAGCACAAAAAAGTCTTAATCTTACAACATACATTACGCTATAATCGTATAAGAAATCTTTTATTTCATCATCATCATTACAGCCCTTCACAAGTCCACTGCTGAACATAGGCCTCCCCCACGGAATGCCACAAAGCACGGTCCCAAGCCACCTGCATCCATTGACTTCCTGCATGTCTTACCAGGTCGTCACTCCATCGAGTGGGGGGACGCCCTACACTTCGCCTGCCGGTACGAGGCTGCCACTCGAGAACCTTTCTTACCCATCGGTTGTCGGTTCTTCGAGCTATATGGCCGGCTCATTGCCACTTCAGCTTACTAATCCTTTGGGCTATGTCGGTTACTCTGGTTCTACTGCGGATATTCTCATTTCTAAGTTTATCACGCAGAGAAACCCCGAGCATAGCCCTCTCCATAGCTCGCTGAGCGACCTTGAGCTTCCTCATACGGCCAACAGTGAAGGACCACGTCTCAGTTCCGTATGTCATCACTGGCAACACGCACTGGTTGTACAATTTAGTTTTGAGGTTTTGAGGTATGCCTGACGAGAAGATGGGTCGTAATCTCCCGAATGCTGCCCAGCCGAGTTGAATCCGTCGATTGACCTCTCGGTCGAAGTTGGACTTACCTAGTCGGACTATTTGTCCCAGGTTAACATATTCGTCAACAACTTCGAGCTTAGTGCTCCCAACAACTACCGGCATAGGTGTGTCATGGACATTAAACATGATTTTTGTTTTGTCCATGTTCATCTTGAGACCTATCCGTTGGGAGACACTATTGAGGTCATTGAGCATAGTGCTTAGGTCCTTCAGCGATTCTGCCATAAGTACTATATCGTCGGCAAATCGAAGGTGAGTGATGTACTCGCCATTGATGTTAATACCGTATCCTTTCCAGTCCAGTAGCTTGAAAACGTCTTCCAATGCAGCGGTGAAGAGTTTCGGGGATATTACGCCACCCTGTCTTACACCTCTCTGCAGTTGGATAGGTTTCGTACTCTGGTTCTGTACTCGGATAGCCATCGTAGCCCTACTGTACAAACACTTCAGCACCTCGATATACCGACAGTCCACTTGGCACCGCTGAAGGGACTGTAGCACCGCCCAAATTTCGACGGAATCAAAGGCTTTCTTATAGTCCACATACGCAAGGCAAAGTGGCAGATTGTACTCGTCGGTCTTCTGTACAATTTGTTGAAGAGTATGTATGTGGTCTATGGTGCTAAAGCCTTTTCGGAAACCGGCTTGTTCGGGAGGCTGGAAGTCGTCGAGTCTGCATGCGAGACGATTCGTAATGACTCTCGAAAACAGCACGTAGACGCGGTTCAGAAGGGAAATCGGTCTGTAGTTCTTCAAGAGAGCGTTGTCGCCTTTCTTGAAGAACAAGACCACCGCACTTCTGCTCCACGCCTGCGGTGTAATGCCACCATGGAGGACGGAATTAAAGAGCTTCTGAAGGACTTCAAGTACCGGTTTTCCACCCGCTTTCAGAAGCTCCGCTGTAATTCCATCATCGCCTGGGGCCTTGTCGTTTTTAAGGCGCTGGAGAGCCATTCTAATCTCGCTCAGACTGACGTCCGGGATATCATCGGAATAGTGTCGGATAAGACTTGCTCTTGGATCGTTACTCACACTTGCGCGTGGTTCTAACGATGACGTGTACAGCTGCCCATAGAACCTCTCAATCTCACTCAAAATCTCAGGTGTCCCGGAAACGATGCTGCCACAATCGGTCTTCAGCTTCGACAGTTGGCTCTTTCTGGCAGACAGATCTCTGGCAAAGACTTTGGAGCCCTGGTTCCGCTCGATCGCTTCTTCAATACGAGCTGTATTGAAGTTGCGCAAGTCCCGCCGCATGCATTTGGAGATCTGTCTGTTCAGTTGCCTGTATGCTGTCAAATCTGCTGAAGACTGCAGCTTCATCTTCCGTCTAACAACCATGAGATTAAGAGTGTGATCGGAGAGTTTTTGTGTTCTTCTGCGACGGGTCTTACAGAACTTAGCTCCGACCGCATGGACAGTTTCCACAAGCTTGTCATTTTTTAAATTTATAGAATCTTTTATTTATTTAACAAAATATGCCTATTCTACAACATTAGTACTAAGTTAGAATTCTTTAATATTTATTATGTAAGGTTGAAACAACATTCTTTATTTGAAAATATAGATAACTTAACTAATACAATAGTTTAATTCACATTTTACACATATTTTTATCTTTAAAACACTTTCAAATTTCGTATACAAAGATATCATTATTTCACTATATTTAGTACAAATCTAAACAATTTTAACACAGAACTATCTTATTTTATACACACAATAATCCAGAAACATTTTGACTTACTTTTTACACAAATTACTGAAATTTTACAAATAATCAAAATCTATATTTTAGCAACTTTTTGCACTCGGCTAACATCTCCTACTATGTGAGCAACCAATTTCGCTTATCACATGAATTTGAGTAAACAATTTTTATAGGCGCGTGTTATATCATAGATACTATTTACTTTATATTATAAGTCCTGTATACTTTATATTGTTTATTTACTACATTACTTTCTTAGAAGCCAGACTAATGTTATGTCATAGGATACTATTTACTTTATGTTATAAGATCTGTATACTTTATATTGTTTATTTACTTAAAAGCTAAATTACTTTCTTAGAAGCCAAACTAATGTTATGTCATAGGATACTGTTTACTTTATGTTATAAGACCTGTATACTTTATAAATAATATTGTATACTTCCTTAGAAGCCACACTAATTCGATTGTAATATTATATGCTAATGTTTATAGTTTACCATAAGTTAACCACAACACCAAGAACAATGTTATTCCCTTATGTTTTGTTTACCCCCACCTCCTAGCTTCCTACACTATTTAAACCAAATCTTTCGATCCCTTAACATAATTCCATTCCCAAGTCCTCTGTATCAACTACTATATTTTAAGTTAGTTTAAAAGTATTAAATAAATTTATTTTTAAAGAGTTTTTGTTTCTGCCACATAAGTTAACTGTAATTTGAACATGACAAATACATTTTTTATCGTGTAAAGACACGACTTCTAATTAAACTTTATTTACCTCAGAAGTGGTAATTATTAGTTTTTTGCAAAGACCGAGATAGAGGTTGGTTCTAATCACGAGCTTCTAAATTTAAAAAATTTGGTGATCTGCCTTACTTCAGTCCTAAAAAGAACAAATACTATTATAACATATAATTTCATCAACTTAAAAAAAATCGTGTTTCCTGTTAAGAAAGTTCATCATTTACTGCGATATATTACTAAAACTAAAAGCATTGAATTTAAAATGCAAAGCGTAATTTTAGTAGAAAGCTTTCAATATAATTAAAGTGAATATAAATATATAAGGTGAAATTATGCATGATATCGAAATTTAATTTTAAAGTGGATATAACGCATAATTAATTGAAACAAAACTTACCTCTGTTATTTATAATACGGTCATTGCTGAAAGATGAAAATATATGAGGGATGTCGTTTTAGGGAAGTCGCATTGATGCAATGAATATATCGTACGTGCGTCTAAAAACTTCGTGAATTAGACAGAGCGCAACCGTATAAAGTTGGATACAGGCGGGGTAAGGGAGAGGGCGGGGACATTACAAAGCTTGGTTTTAACCGGTTAATTGTTACTACCATAACCTAAATATGTGAAAAACCGGTAATTACCGAAACTGGTTTAGAATTTGAACCGGTTTCCGAGCCCTGCACATAAAACGCGTCCCCAACATTGCTACTATTAACGCTTATACTCTGTGAGAGCGAGGTCCTTTCAGTTGCGCCGACCCATCCGTGCTGCAGACATAACACAACTTCAGCGTGTCCACGATGTCTTCGTCATTTAAGTTTGTGCCAATGAGGGCATCCACGACTTTTTCTGCCACCGGGGCGGCGCCACTTAAAAATTATTTCTTAGGGGGATGTTAATTTCTTTGAAACATGAAAAGGTTAGTGTTTCTTTCTGTACTATTAGTAATATTTTATATTGATTATATTAAAAATAAATAAACCAAACCACAGATATACATAAAAGTAAAAAAATTAAAAAAAGAGGTAAAAATGTGCAAAAAATTAAAGAGCACACCACCGAGTCATTGTTTTGTGTATTAATATAATACTCTAGAAACAGACAAACTTTTATTTAAAACTAACTTCTCAATTAAATTACATTGTGTAACAAAAAACTTCTCATTGTAAACACATCTGGTGAGAGGAAGATTATTAGCCCATAGATTGAATCATAAGGGAGGAGGTCTAATTTCATCACTAGACTTTTTATGGTCCGTAATGAATGAATTTAAGTAGAAGGTAGTTCTTTTGTCTGCACATTAGAGGAAAACTTTTGTAAAGACTTTAGACAATGTTCGGCCATTTCACTATAAATAATTGAATACTTTTGAAATGAACTATGTATACGATATGAAACAACTTGAGTCGGTTATAAACATGTATGATAATAATACTGGGAGTTACTACCATGGCATTTCTAATATCATTTATAGAATTTATTATAAAAGATATTACGTAATAGTAAGCTTTTTCCGAGTGAAAACTTCTTTAGGCATGTTGGGTACTTTTGGAATAGGGAAAGAGCACTGAACTCGCATGACCATCACACTCAGATGCATATATATAGATTTCTTAACAACACAAAAATAATGTTCACAAGTTTGTGAAGCCACATGAGTAAAGAAACCGTACCAATAGTGAAGCTAAGAAATGTTCACTTCTGACGTGCAGTTCTACGACTGACAGTTTTTTTTAAAGAAGTTCCGCTGGGTTTCTTATTGATTTTTCCCAGGATAGAGGTTCTTTGTTTTACCTTTTGTTTAAAGATTCAAACAATAGAAACTGGCAAAATATAACTACAAAATTTACTTAATGGACCCAGAATACTAATGGTATCTGTACTTAATGGCTAACACGTTTTTTGCATTAAAGTATCAAAATGAAAGAAAAATAAATAAATAGCATGACTAAGGTATTTCTCGAACCAGTGTTAAATTAGTCTAAATAACGAGTTTCAATAAGTGTTTTTTGTTTTATGATATATAAAACAAAACTATGTAGGTACTAACAAATATGAAGAACATATGGAAATATAACTAATTCTGTTTGACCCTAAACAGGGAATGAGGTATAAAGAATAATTATCACTTGATTTAAGTGCATATTATACAATCTTGCAAGCACTCTTTATTTTCTTCGTAGTATATAGTTACATAGTTATGGAGTGGCGACCTGGTAAGACATGCAGGAAGTCGATGGATGCAGGTGGCTCAGGACCGTGCTTTTTGGCATTCCTTGGGGAGGCCTATGTTCAGCAGTGGACTTGTGAAGGGCTGTAATGATGATGATGATATAGTTACAATTTCAATAATTACTCATTATCTTGTTTTTATTAACTCTGGGGAATGTAGGGTATATATATTGAACCACTTTTGTTAAACATACAGTATATATAATAATATTTCCATATCAGTAAGTTACGTTTTACGTAAATTAAGCGCGAAAACTTTTAAAGTAGTATTGGGGATCGAACGGTGTAAGGCAACTAAAGAGATAAAACTAAAGTAAATAACTTCCCTACTTCGATAACTGCAAATTTCTACTTAGCTACTTTCTTCCGCAACGCAGCAACTAACAAAAAATATTTAATGGTCTTGTAGTCTCTAGAAGTATTATTAAACGTTAAAATAAAAGAGTTACTATGTTTTTTCTTAGAGTTCTGTACAAAATAATGAAAAATTTGGTGAGAACAATGATTACAATAATTGTTTGTGGGATTTAGGCTTATCGTTTATTAATGATTTTCCGCCCACGATATCAGAGATCTGTCACTCATCATTTGGATCAAATGCTATAAAAGCTTAGAAGATTGAAGAAGATTTGAAGAAACTTGCCTTTTTTATTAACGAGCTGCGCCCGACATGCGTTGCAATGCCTCTATTTTGTTACAAACATTTGCGGGCGCGCGCACAATATCTCGTCAAAGTTTCACCGTAAATTAATTAATTGTATTTTCTATACAAACAAACAAAATATTCTTTATTTGTATGACCTTCTTAATGGTAAAATAAATAAAGCAACATCAAACATAAATTTAAACCGGATATTGAATTGAAAATACATAAATCACGTTACCGTATTGATTGAACCGTGAAACAGATTGCAATCAGTACCCCTTTCGCCATTGAATGAACGGATATACTGTATGTGACGTTTTCAAAGCACACTGTCCGTTTACCTTTCATGTACAGGTAATTGAAGCCCTAGATCAATAAGCTAGTTGTGTAAAGGCTTGTGTGTTATATACAGCGCAGCCTACTAGTCAGCGAGTCTTAATCATCATAATTCATAATTGATTTATTGCATGTCACGAAGCATCGTCGTCATCATCATTACAGCTCTTCACAAGTCTACTGCTAAAATTATGCCTCGTCAATACCACGAAACACGGTCCCGAGCCACCTGCATCCATTGACTTCCTGCATGTCTTACCAGGTCGTCACTCCATCTAGTGGGGGGATGCCCTACACTTCGCCTGCCGGTACGAGGCTGCCACTCGAGAACCTTTCTTACCCATCGGTTGTTGGTTCTTCGAGCTATATGGCCGGCCCATTCCCACTTCAGCTTACTAATCCTTTAGGCTATGTCGGTTACTCTAGTTCTACTGCGGATATCCTCATTTCTAAGTTTATCACGCAGAGAAACCCCGAGCATAGCCCTCTCCATAGCTCGCTGAGCGACCTTGAGCTTCCTCATACGGCCAACAGTGAAGGACCACGTCTCAGTTCCATATGTCATCACTGGCAACACGCATTGGTTGTACAATTTAATTTTGAGGTTTTGAGGTATGCCTGACGAGAAGATGGGTCGTAATCTCCCGAACGCTGCCCAGCCGAGTTGAATCCGTCGATTGACCTCTCGGTCGAAGTTGGACTTACCTAGTCGGACTATTTGTCCCAGGTTAACATATTCGTCAACAACTTCGAGCTTAGTGCTCTCTCCATGTTCATCTTGAGACCTATCCGTTGGGAGACACTATTGAGGTCATTGAGCATAGTTCCTTTCATATTCCGCTCGATCGCTTCTTCAATACGAGCTGTATTGAAGTTGCGCAAGTCCCGCCGCATGCATTTGGAGATCTGTCTGTTCCGTTGCCTGTATGCTGTCAAATCTGCTGAAGACTGCAGCTTCATCTCCCGTCTAACAACCATGAGATTAAGAGTGTGATCGGAGAGTTTTTGTGTTCTTCTGCGACGGGTCTTACAAAACTTAGCTCCAACCGCATGGACAGTTTCCACAAGCTTGTCATTCATATCGTCCACTTCATTGCAAGCTTCTAGGCACTGAAAAAGATTTTGTAACTCGAGCTGAAAGTTTTCGGGACTTTCGATTAGAGCACGAGTGGGACGGAGCGTTGACTACATTAGACGTGACCTCTCCAACTTAACGTTTAGGTTCAGTGTGCCTCTCACCATTCGGTGATCGCTGCCAGTTTTCATCCTCGCGATCACTGAGACATCACTGAACGGTTGTCGTCTGGTCGTCATAATGAAGTCAATCTCATTTTTTGTCGAACCGTCGGAGCTCGACCAGGTCCACTTTCTTTGGGGCCGCTTTTAGAAGAAAGAGTTCATCATAAAGAGTTCCCTCTTTCTCCATAAAGTCGGCCAGCTGCTGGCCCCTTGGGTTCCGTTGCCCTATTCCGAATTTCTCTACTTTCAGCTCACCGTTCTCTCTTTTGCCTAGCTTTGCGTTGAAGTCTCCCATTAACACCGTATAGTGGGATTTGGAGGAATGCATGGCTCTAGAAATATCCTCATACATTTCCTCCACCTCCTCATCGTGGTGTGCCGAGGTTGATGCGTAAACCTGTATGACCTTCAGCGAATACCGTTTGGTGATTCTGAGTATAAGGTACGCAACCCTCGTCGACACACTCCCGATATTTACAACGTTGTTAACGAGAGACTTGTGGACGATAAATCTGACACCTCCTTGGGACAGATGGTCGCCCTCCCGGTGATAGAATAAGTTGCCGGATTCGAGGATTACCGTGTCCTCACCCTCTCTTCGGACCTCGGATAGTCCTATTATATTCCAGCGTAACTTATCTATCTCTTCTTCCAGCTCCAGGATCTTCTCGTCAGTCCTCAGGGTGTGTGCGTTATATGTTGCCAGGTCGAGTCGTCGTAGGTGGCAACCGAACCTCCACCGGAGATTCTTAGCACCCCCTGCCCCGCCGTTACCATGGTCGCCACCGTAGTCAGGAATAGCGGGGCCGCCGGGGACTGGGGGCCGTTTATTTGTGTCGTCGCTCATGGGGGGTATATTGCCATAGTTGCCACGCTTGGCGAGCGGGTTGGCAACCGCAGTTTTTTATTGTTTTTTGGCTTTTATCAGAAAGATGCTGCTGCCCATCTTCTGTATCAGTTTCCCTTTGTCGCCTCTTACGACACCCACGGGAAAATATGGGGTACTGGATATTCTTACCCGCCACTACACGGGGACAACCTCTATTGTGTATTAAATATTAGGTCCTTACATATGAAATTGGCGTTTTGTACGGGAGGAATATAAAGTCATTTTTTTTTGTAAAATATATTTAATTAATCAAAGTATGCACCGTTGTTATCTATGCACTTTTGCCATCTTATAGGTAGTTCCCTTTACTAAAAAAACCATGGGGGCGAGAATCAATAATCTCTTTGAAGGTGGTTTGGACTGCCGCATCGGAGTTGAATTTTTTTCCTTGTAAGAAGTTGTCCAACTTCCGGAAAAAATGGTAATCTGTTGGAGCAAGGTCCGGGGAGTACGGTGGATGTCGCAGACATTCCAATTGTAGCTCATCTAACTTAGTGGTTGTTTGTTGTGCAGTGTGTTGTCTTGCGTTGTCGTGAAGCAGCAGTGGCCTAGAGCGATTGACCAATCTCGGTTGTTTAGCAGCTAGTTCATGGTTTGCAGTTACTGACAATAGATATCTGCCGTAATCGTTTGGCCAGATTTTAGAAAGCTGTAGTGAACGACACCGGCGCTAGTCCACCAAACACTCACAAGTAACTTTTTCTGAGTCAATTTTCGTTTAGGGCAGGATTTGGCTGGGTCTCCAGGGTTCAGCCATTGCGACGAGCGCTTCCGATTATCGTGCAGTATCCACTTTTCATCACAAATAATGATTCCATTTAAAATCCCTTCATTATTGTGTCGGTTGAGCAAAGTAACACAGCAGTCGACGCGTGTTTGCAAGTTCGATTCACTCAATTCATGAGGTACCCATCGTTCAAGTTTTTTTTACTTTCCGATTTGCTTCAAGTGGATTAATACAGTTTTATCAATTACTCCGAAGCCTGCAGCTATCTCTAAAGTGCTTTGTGATGGATCCGCTTCCACAATAGCCTTTAATTCTTCATTTTCCACTTTAGTGTCCGGCCGTCCAGGGGGTTGGTTCTGAAGGTCGAAATTTCCAGAACGGATACGTTGAAACCAAAAACGTACCGTGCTTTCTTTTGCGACACCAGCGCCGTACACATCATTAATCCTTCGAGCTGTTTCTGCAGCACTGGTGCCACGGTAGAACTCGTACTGGTAAATATACCGATATTTCATGTTTTCCATTGTGCGGTAATAAGCAACGCCAAAGAATAAAATAATGAGGAAAAAATAAATGAATGACTGTTTTCAAAACTCAAACGTTCCAGCTAAATGAATTTATAATAAATGGTAAGTATAAAAAAGTATATGGTGATATTTAAATGTATTTTTCATACACCTCAGTCTATATTGAAATGACTGACTTTGTTTAATGGCAATAGTGTCACCAGAAACGATACATTGCATGAAATAAATAAAATAATTTTACAGAAAATTCCCGATCAAGTCAAACAGTATTAAGTCAGTTGACACGGTGTGTAATATTGAGGATACAGTGCACTATTCTCAAGAAGTTTTAAATTCTTTGAGCCCTTCTGGCCTACCACCTTATGTTAAAAGTCGGCTTTCCTATCATCCTGTTAAGAAACTTGAGCCCTCCCAACATGTGCAATGGCACAAGACTGATAAAAGAGTTGCGGGACAATATAATCGTGGTGACCATCCTCACGGGGGCAGCAGTGGGACAACTTGCTCATATTCCGCGGATACCCATGATTCCGATGGATTTGCCAATATTGTTCAAAAGGCTGCAGTTTCCAGTCATAGTTTCATTTGCCCTCACGATAAATAAGCCCAGGGTCAAACACTCTCTGGTGGGCATTGACTTGAAAAATAACTGTTTGTCCCATGGCCAGTTATATGTTGGCTTATCTCGAGATGGAACTCCAGAAAACCAATACATTTTGTTACCGACAATAGCACTACATCAAACATAGTATACAGAGAAGTCTTAAACAATTGACATACTCGCCCAACACATACTAGCAGATAACAAGAAATAAAATAAACATAAAATAAATCCTACACACTTAGTACTAAGAACCACGCAAGATAATTTCATCACAAGGAAAAATGTAAAAATGCCCAGCGAAGTGACCACGGGTCAGCTAGTACGCCATAATGCCAATTACGGTTTTCCTATAGAAATGTAAAGCACCCCAGGTCCTACAATTACGTTTGTTTCACTTTTATATTCAGTAACTAATTTTATTTTCCACAGAAAGAGTAAATAAAAATTACAGCCTATATATGCGTCAAACTTTTGGGCACAGGCCTCCCCTCATTTTTTAATAGTTTTAGAACAAGGTGGTTCTAAATCGTATAAAGTACCTAAAAAGAAAAGGACCTGTAAACATCCTTACCTTTGAATCACACATCAAATGTTTGTTTGGCCTATAAAAAGTTGTTGTGGACATATTTGATCATATGCAATTTATTTAAGTAAAATACCTCTACTATACGAGACAGTCCTAGTGTGGTGCTAGCGCTAGGTTTTTTTAAATTTATTTTAAAACGGAATAGTTAGCTTTGCTCCTAAACTCACACAAAAATTTTTGCGTTATTGCTTTTAAACGAGGGGCATGTTCATTAGTAGAATACTGTTTGAATACCGAAACGGTTAGTGAAACAAAGTTTATTAAACTTAGTGACGTTTTCTGTTTTCAAATTCGAAAAACTTCCCCGTCGTCCGTATCGACATAACGCCCTAAATGAAGAAAAATAGGGAAAAGAATAATAATAATAATAATAAATAATAATAAAGTATTATTCATTGATCAAAAGTAGGGAAGCATATAAAAGTTAAACTAATAAAAATATTATACTGTAAGAACGACAATGAAAGGGCTCTGAATCAGCATGTGTTGCAGAGAATCTACAACGCTATTATTCTGTCAGTTCCCGTAAATTGTTCTTGTTCTGTTCGAACTATAGTATAACAGTACGCGCACATCACTGGTTATAATACAAAGATAATTATTTTCGCTTCCCGGAATCAAATCAAATTATTTAACTATTTATGTTATGCAAAATCTATCAACCTTTCCTTTTAATAGTTACATAATATTATAATATAGGTATATTCAGTTTTGTTTGTTATAAGCTTCTAAGATATGTATATTTACATAGTAATGTAGTGTAATGTCTGCTTGCCAGGGCTATAACTATAACTAGGGTTGCCAACTTTTTTATTTCGAGGGTAAAAATAACCTGTAAAAAAAAAGTAAAAGGCGAAAGACTCACTCACTCAGGACTATATTTTTTGGCAGCAGTTCAAGTTCAAGTACAGCAGTTGAGTTGTGAAGGGTTGGTAATGATGTTTCAAATTAATATTTTATATTTTAAAAGAACTTCACTGCTTTTGAGCCTTTATTAAAAACAGTCTTACGACATACGACATTTGCTAGACGACAGTTCATTAACCAATTTATATAAAAAAAATATAAATATATAAAATATATAAAAAATATTTTCACACAAAACACACACACACACACACACACACACACACACACACACACACACACACACACACACACACACACACACACACGCACGCACGCACGCACACACGCACGCACGCACATTTATTTTTGAATAATTTTATACATTATGTATCTAGAAAGTTTTGTATGGCTATGGAAGAGCGGGAGTCTCTGACACAAGTGCCTTATGGTATTTAAAAGACGCTCCCTACCTTATGCAAATTGTTAAATGCTTAATGAAATAAAAGAGATTATTATTAAAATATATTATTATTATATTCAAATATAATCTATTCACCTACTATATATTTTTTAGAAACAGTATTTAGACCCCTAATATAGTAGGACTTTAGTATAGTAGGGTTGGCAACTCTAGATACAAATTCTGAGTATCGAAATTTTAATTCTGAAAGTGTATGTACAAATATGTATATGCTTTTCGTCTTAATCTATCCATATTAAATGCAATCTTCTTCTTCATCAGTCTGAAGTTCACTGCTGGGCTTGAGTCTCTCTGGATTTAAGGGGGATTTGCCTTAATCGTCACCCTTGGCAGGCCGAGATAAATGCCCGTCGTAGGTCTGGGTATTTTTACACTGGTGTAAACGAGATGATAATAGCGATATCATATAGTCATAAGATTTCTTTGTAATTTTTATAGTTACCTGTTATTAAATTCACGGAACGATATGAGGTAATGGACCACTACCACTGCAGCGCATCACAAGTTCACTCCCTCCATAGACAAAGTACCGCCCTGAGCCCCCACATCCACCAAATATTTGCGTGTTTCATCAGGTCGTCACTCCATCTAGTGGGATTGCAGTGCACTTTCCAGGCCAAGCTGCACAAGAACCTTTCTTATTCTCTCTATAAAAGCTACCACACAGCTAATATAACACAAATTCGATGAGTTTGGAAGGACGTAGTAAGTTACGGTGACAATCACTATACAACTACACTCTTGCTTTGTCGGCCTCTCTAATTAAATAATTTTCTAAAAAAAGCGTTACGCCTGCAGTAGAGTTTTTTCCTGTATCGTGAAGGCGACTCACATACATAAATTACATGGACAAACAAACATCTAGATCCACAAAATCACTGTTAGAATCACACAAGACTAATATATTCTCAATTTTCTCAATAAAAGTTTAATTTTTTATTAATTTAACAAGTAAATTGTTCTTGAACACACAAAGTAATATTACAAAGTAAAAGATAGAAAAGATATTGCGTACAAAGGCATTGCTATTTTCATATTTAAAAAAATGCAGCAGCTCCTTTTAAGTTCATAGTTGGGCGTAAATCTTTCCAAGAATGTGCCACCTGGCATGAATTGCATGGAAGAATCCCTCCCTCACATTGGCAATGCTAAGAAATTTAGGACCAGTCTTCAAAATTTCAGAAAATTTTAAGTACGTATTTATTAGATGAGGTGAGGGATGAAACTTATATCGAATAGAATAGAATAGAAATCTAAATTTTTTATTCAATATAGATTACATGTGTAATTCTTATTGAAAGTCATTTTTTACTTTACCAATGATTCGAAAAAAAAAAACCTCTGTCCTGGTAAGAACCAGCAAGAAACCCAGCGGGACTTTTTTTAAAGTAAATTTTACATTAATTGTTGTACAAACTATTTAAGTACAAAGTTTATTTTAGGAACTGCTTGGAAGCGACCACCTCATTCCCAGGGGTTATTATCAACCATGTATTCATTTGTACTATAATAACCCTTTTTATACAGTTTCAGCTTAACAAAACATTTAAACTTGGTAACAGAGAGAGCCTGTACACTTTCCGGGACCTTGTTGTAATGGCGTATACATTGCCCCAAGAATGAATTACTGACTCTGTGGAGTCGAGAAACTGGTATCACTAGCTTGTGTTTGTTCCTAGTGTTTACAGAATGTATATCACTTTTTCGAAAGACACTGTGCCATAGGTGGGCTCAAAAAAAAATGTGTTTGATGCGTTTTTAGGTTACGTTATGAATGAACCTCCCTCTTGAATCAGTCACCCTATGAGTGTTTGTTGGTGTTCTAATTCTGTTCTGCCGTTGATAGATAGATAGATAGAAAATTCTTTATTGCACTCAAATAAACAAACATTTGGTACAAAGGCGAACTTAATGCCGGAAAGACATTCTCTGCCAGCTTACCTTTGGTAGTGTGGTGAGAGCTATGGGTAGAGCTGCAACAGAAAAAACCAACTTATTTTCACATATTATTCAAAACATATAATATAATATAAATTTGTTACTTTATACATACCTAGTGTTAGTGAAACATTGCCGAAAACGAAGACAGACGATAGTACTAACGATACGATGATGGGTCAGAAAAAAAATCGTTCCCGAGGAAAAAAATCATCTTTTCACAACGTTTTATTAGCTTTATTCACGCTCCATCATGTTAGTACAGCTAAATGAAACGATAATTTCATTAAAAAAATATAATTAAAAAACACCAGCAGTGTAATTTAAATCAGCTGACTAGGGTCTATAATCGCGCGGACGCCGAATGCGCGTGGCTCGCAGCTAGCGATCGTACCACTACCTAATAATTTACAACACTTGTCTTAATACCTAACTTATCTACTTAACCTACTATTTTGCCACTGTGCTTGTCTCCACTTAGCCACTTTAATTCGAATTCACAGGTTAAATAAACCAAATACCTGGTTCGATTCCTCGCTAATGAAAAATTTACTTAAATGAAATGTTAACAAGGATAGAGTCATGCTTTTTTTATCTATCGTGTAGGTATGTTTATTATTCTGATGTATTCAGTTATGTACCTATTCAGATCAATTCAGTACTAAGTTCTTTAAAAACATTAGGTATGAAACAGCTTACCGATCTAAATCCTCCGTGGCCTTATGAGATTCTCCAAGGCACATTAACATGTTGCCGTATTCACGAGCACTATAAACGTACGCGTTAGGCATTATTAAAACAAAACAAGAAACACAAAACGTAACAACAAGAATAATAACAATAAGTAATAACAATTAATAACAACAAGAATTTAATAAACAAAACGACTGTCGCTCACGCGCACGTGGTAGTCAACATGGAACTGGCTCAAAAACTAAAATTAATAACCAATCCCGCCAAAACAAAATGCCTACCGCTAAGTGCGCTCGTCCTAATATCCTTGCGGTAAGCACTTTGATCGTTTCCACAGATCGTTAAACCGTTACGACATTGCCAACTTTAATTTTATAAGTTTAGTTATTCCTACGAATAGTCTTCATATGGAATTAAGAAGTTATAGTTGTAATTTTTTTATACAATTAGACAATCAATTGTAGTACCCTGACGCAGCAAGCAGTTCGTTACTACAAAAATGATATTGAAATTAATACACGTACTTAATTGGGTTCTCACTTACATTATAAACACTACTTCATCGTTATCTTTGATTTTGTACAATGAAATAGAAATAAAATGGTACTTAATAATTTAATAGTTAAAATCGATTGCAATTATGATCGATAGTTAATTTATCTATCAGAATTTAACTAAAAAATTATTATTTTACTTTATTTTCCTTTAATAATCCGTCCAATACTTTGAATTTAAAAAGAGGTACGTCAAACTATTAAAAATTACTTGCAAGTTTTATTGTGATTGCCGCCTCTAATTCTTATATCGCCTGCAAACAAATCTTAGTGGTAAATTTCGGTGCAACATGGCAGCATTGCCAACACCAATTTGTCAAATTCTCCGAAAATCCATGTCAAATTCCTTCAACAGATTCTCCACAAATTCCACTCAATTTTATTTTAAGAAATGAAACAATTTTCAACTAATTTTATAAGATTTATTTTTTTAAGTATCATTTTTTTTCTATTTTACCGAAATGTTTTTTTACACTTTCCATATTTTTGTAACAAGCATTTTATTCCATGGAGTATTTTTAATTCCTTCCCTTGATGCCATTAAAAAGTACCACAGTATCTGCATTTATATGCATGCGGTTCTAAAAATAAAGAAATGAAAAGCATTAAATGATACACAAAAGTTGTCGAAATAAATCCGAAAATAAAATGTGATGCAATGAAGATAATTGAAAAAAGGGAGTCATTCGATATTTATAAGTAACCTAACAAAAATGTTAAGATTAGTAATTAGATTTCATGAAAAATGTTCTGACTTAGTCCGGGCTATCCATTTTCATCCCGGTATATATACTTTTTTTTCTTTCTTTATTTTACTAAACAGAGAAATTACATATGAAATCGACATGACATGACCATGAAAATACTGAATCCACAACAACACCAAGATACGTCACGCGCCACAGTTTGTCTGTGGGATCCAGAGTCTCACAGTAATACTTAATGGATAGCTATGGTACAAAATGTTATCTCATTGACATAATTATAGAAAGTCTCTATAAACCATATTTTTAAATACATTTTTCTTGGTCTCGTGTCGAATATCTTTGGGCATACTGTTCAGAAAATACGGTATTTGTTTCTTTAATGTTTTATATCCAAAGTAGTGTTTTATTCTAGGTACTTCGAACTTACCCTCGGACATCAGCCGGGTACCTTGGTTGTGTTTTACAATCGTCAAGCTTAGGTTTTGACAGTCATGGTTATTTATAGCCAGTAAATATTTATGCTTTAAACTAACCGGTAGAATCTTACAAATTTTAAATAATTGAGAGTAGTTACCTTTGCAATTAGCTTTAGTTTTTTTTGTTTACAAGTAATTTTAAAAATCTAATCTGAAGAGCTTCAAGCTTATCAATACTACTTTTGAATGTAAGACCATAACTGTCAAGAGCATAACTGAGAATAGAATATATAAGTGAGAAATACAGGGTTTTCAATGTAGAAACTGGTACTTTAAAACTTAAGTGGTAGAATTTATTCAGAAGAAATCTTAGTTTATTACATATGAAATCGACATGACATGACCATGAAAATACTGAATACACAACAACACCAAGATACGTCACGCGATCTACCCTTTCAATAGGCTTACATTTAAAATTGAATAGGTTATCATGAATGCAAGAAACCGTGTAGTGGCGGTTAAGAATATCCACTACCCTGTGTCTTCCCGTGGGTGTCGTAAGAGGCGACAATGGGAAACAGGCAGGAGATGCGCAGCAGCATCTTTCTGATAATAGCAATATTAAAATAAAAAAACTGCGGTTGCCAACCCGCTCGGGAAGCGTGGCAACTATGGCAAATATCCCCCCATGATGAAAGTTACGAAGAGACGGCCCCCAGTCCCCGGTGGCCCCGCTATTCCTGGCTACGGTGGTGATCATGGTAACGGCGGGGCAGGGGGTGCTAAGAATCTCCGGTGGAGGTTCGGTTGCCACCTAAGACAACTCGACCTGGCAACATACTACGCACGCACCCTGAGGACTGACGAGAAGATCCTGGAGCTGGAAGAAGAGATAGACAAGTTACGCAGTCATATTATAGGATTATCCGAGATCCGAAGAGAGGGGGAGGACACGGTAATCCTCGAATCAGGCAACTTGTTCTATCACCGGGAGGGCGACCATCTGTCCCAAGGAGGTGTCGGATTTATCGTTCACAAGTTTCTCGTTAACAACGTTGTAAAGATTGTGAGTGTGTCGACGAGGGTTGCGTACCTTATATTCAGAATCAACAAACGGTATTCGTTGAAGGTCATACAGGTTTACGCACCAACCTCGGCACATCCCGATGAGGAGGTGGAGGAAATGTATGAGGATGTCCCTAAAGCTATGCATTCCTCCAAAACCCATTATACGGTGTTAATGGGAGACTTCAATGCAAAACTAGGCACAAGAGAGAACAGCGAGCTGAAGGTAGGGAAATTTGGAATAGGGCAACGGAACCCAAGGGCCAGCAGCTGGCTGACTTCATAGAGAAATAGGGACTCTTTATGATGTACTCTTTTTTCCAGTAGCGGCCCCACAGGAAGTGGACGTGGCCGAGCCCCGACGGTTCGACAAAAAATGAGATTGACTTCATTATGACGACCAGACGATAACTGTTGTGACAGTGATGTCTCAGTAATCGCGAGGGTGAAAACTGGTAGCGATCACCGAATGGTTGGAGGCACACTGAACCTAAACGTTAAGTTGGAGAGGTCTTGTCTAACGAAGTCAACGCTCCGTCCCCCTCGTGCTCTAATCTAAAGTCCCGAAACCTTTCAGCTCGAGTTACAAAACGGTTTTCAGTGCCTAGAAGACTGCAATGAAGTGGACGATATAAATGATAAGCTCGTGGAAACTGTCCATGCGGTCGGAGCTAAGTTCTGCAAGAGCCGCCGCAGAAGAACACAAAAACTTTCCGATCACACTCTTAATCTCATGGCTGTTAGACGGGAAATGAAGCTGCAGTATTCAACAGATTTGACAGCATACAGGCAACTGAATAGACAGATCTCCAAATGCGGCGGGACTTACGCAACTACAATACAGCTTGTATTGAAGAAGCGATCGAGCGGAACCAAGGCTCCAAAATCTTTGCCAGAGATCTGTCTGCCAGAAAGAGCCAACTGTCAAAGGTGAAGATAGGGTGTGGCAGCATCTTTTTCGGGACACCTGAGATTTTGAGTGAGATTGAGAGGTTCTATGGGCAGCTGTACACGTCATCATTGGAGCCACACGAAAGTGTGAGTAACGATCCAAGAGCAAGTCTTATCCGACACTATTCCGATGATAT
This sequence comes from Parnassius orleans, assembly GCA_029286625.1. Taxonomy (NCBI): domain Eukaryota; kingdom Metazoa; phylum Arthropoda; class Insecta; order Lepidoptera; family Papilionidae; genus Parnassius; species Parnassius orleans. The sequence goes on along the minus strand of JAGSMP010000821.1, from coordinate 57,474 downwards.
CACGGACGTCAGTCTGAGCGAGATTAGAATAGCTCTCCAGCACCTTAAAAACGGCAAGGCGCCAGGTGAGGATGGAATTACAGCAGAGCTTCTGAAAGCGGGTGGAAAACCGGTACTAGAAGTCCTCCAGAGGCTCTTTAATTCCGTCCTTAATGGTGGCACTACTCCGGAGGCGTGGAGCAGAAGTGCGGTGGTCTTGTTCTTTAAGAAAGGCGACAACGCTCTCTTGAAGAACTACAGATCGATTTCCCTTCTGAGCCGCGTCCACGTGCTGTTTTACGAATGATATGAGAGTCATTACGAATCGTCTCGCATGCAGACTCGACGACTTCCAGCCTCCCGAACAAGCCGGTTTCCGAAAAGGCTTTAGCACTATAGACCAAATACATACCCTTCGGCAAATTGTACAGAAGTCCGAAGAGTACAATTTGCCACCATGTCTGGCGTATGTGGACTATGAGAAAGCCTTTGATTCCGTCGAAATTTGGGTGGTGCTGCAGTCCCTTCAGCAGTGCCAAGTGGACTGTCGGTATATCGAGGTGCTGAAGTGTTTGTACAGTAGGGCTACGATGGCTATCCGAGTACAGAACCAGAGTACGAAACCTATCCAACTGCAGAGAAGTATAAGACCATCTTCTCGTCAGGCATACCTCAAAACCTCAAAACTAAATTGTACAACCAGTGCGTGTTGCCAGTGATGACATATGGAACTGAGACGTGGTCCTTCACTACTGGCTGTATGAGGAAGCTCAAGGTCGCTCAGCGAGCTATGGAGAGGGCTATGCTCGGGGTTTCTCTGCGTGATAAACTTAGAAATGTGGATATCCGCAGTAGAACCAGAGTAACCGACATAGCCCAACGGATTAGTAAGCTGAAGTGGCAATGGGCTGGCCATATAGCTCGAAGAACTGACAACGGATGGGGAAAAAAGGTTCTCGAGTGGCAGCCCCGTACCGGTAGGTGAAGTGTAGGGCGACCCCACACTAGATGGAGTAACGACCTGGTAAGACATGCAGGAAGTCGATGGATGCAGGTGGCTCAGGACCGTGCTTTGTGGCATTCCTTGGGGGAGGCCTATGTTCAGCAGTGGACTTGTGAAGGGCTGTAATGATGAATGCAAGAATAACTATGAGTATACATAAACGGAGGTGAATTTAAAGGCTTTAAGTAAGGTGAGTTTATGATGAGTAGTTTAGCTTTATCTGAATTCAAAATAATACCATTGCCGTGCGACCACCTAACGACCGCATCTATATCATGCCACACTTGGCAACACGTCTCAGCGAGATCGGTACCAGCGCGTAATGTACATAGATCGTCCGCGAACATATAAGCCAAGCAGTGGCGGAGCACTCCACATAGACTATTTATGTGTAATAAGTAGCAGATTGGCCCAGTCCCTGATTCCTGTGGAACTCCGCATCCGACATCTGTCTCCTCGATGAGCGTTTCCCCTACCTTCACTCGAAAAGAGCGCGCCGTCAGGTAGTCGCGGAACCATTGGTTTAACGGTTGCCCCACACCACATTCGTCCATTCCATTCAAAAGTGTGTCCGTTACTAAGGTGTCGAAGGCTTTTTTAAAATCATAAAAAACTAACACTACAATTTTTTTATCTTCTTAATATGAATTAATCTCATGTGTAAATTTTGATAACAGTGTGTTTGTACTTTTACCCTTTTGGAAGCCGTATTGGCATTCATTTAATATTTTATTCTTTTGTAGATAACTTCCCAGTTGATTTACTAAACATTTTTCAATAATTTTGTCAATACTAGATAAAATAGCTATAGGTCTATAATTAGAAAAAGCTTTACAGTCACCTTTTTTATGGATGAGACAAATGATGGTTTCTTTTAATTTTGACGGAAATTTATGCAGGCTAACAGATAAATTTACGAACTTAGCTAATATGGGACTGACTTTATCCACAACTAATTTCAAGTCTGACATCCGCACAAGATCGCTACCAGGTGGTTGTTTTTGTTCATCTTATCGATTACCTGTTTCACATGTTTACTACTACGTAGGTCACTCAATAAGTATTGAGATGTTCGAAATTTAAAAATGGAACGCACCCGTGTTATCATCATCATCATCATTATTACAGTTTTCATAAGTCCACTGCTGAACATAGGCCTCCCCCACGGAATGCCACAAAGCACGGTCCCGAGCCACCTAAATCTATTGACTTCCTGCATGTCTTACCAGGTCGTCACTCCATCTAGTGGGGGGACGCCCTACACTTCGCCTGCCGGTACGAGGCTGCCACTCGAGAACCTTTCTTCCCCAACGGTTGTCGGTTCTTCGAGCTATATGGCCGACCTACTGCCACTTCAGCTTTCTAATCCTATGGGCTATGTCGGTTACTCTGGTTCTACTGCGGATATCCTCATTTCTAAGTTTATCACGCAGAGAAACCCCGAGCATAGCCCTCTCCATAGCTCGCTGAGCGACCTTGAGCTTCCTCATACAGCCAGTAGTGAAGGACCACGTCTCAGTTCCATATGTCATCACTGGCAACACGCACTGGTTGTACAATTTAGTTTTGAGGTTTTGAGGTATGCCTGACGAGAAGATGGGTCGTAATCTCCCGAACGCTGCCCAGCCGAGTCGAATCCGTCGATTGACCTCTCGGTCGAAGTTGGACTTACCTAGTTGGACTATTTGTCCCAGGTAAACATATTCGTCAACAACTTCGAGCTTAGTGCTCCAAACAACTACCGGCATAGGTGTGACATGGACATTAAACATGATTTTTGTTTTGTCCATGTTCATCTTGAGACCTATACGTTGGGAGACACTATTGAGGTCATTGAGCATAGTGCTTAGGTCCTCCAGCGATTCTGCCATAAGGACTATATCGTCGGCAAATCGAAGGTGAGTGATGTACTCGCCATTGACGTTAATACCGTATCCTTTCCAGTCCAGTAGCTTGAAAACGTCTTCCAATGCAGCGGTGAAGAGTTTCGGGGATATTACGTCACCCTGTCTTATACCTCTCTGCAGTTGGATAGGTTTCGTACTCTGGTTCTGTACTCGGATAGCCATCGTAACCCTACTGTACAAACACTTCAGCACATCGATATACCGACAGTCCACTTGGCACCGCTGAAGGGACTGCAGCACCGCCCAAAATTCGACGGAATCAAAGGCTTTCTCATAGTCCACATACGCCAGACATAGTGGCAAATTGTACTCTTCGGACTTCTGTACAATTTGCCGAAGGGTATGTATGTGGTCTATAGTTCTAAAGCCTTTTCTGAAACCAGCTTGTTCGGGAGGCTGGAAGTCGTCGAGTCTGCATGCGAGACGATTCGTAATGACTCTCGAAAACAGCACGTAGACGCGGCACAGAAGGGAAATCGGTCTATAGTTCTTCAAGAGAGCGTTGTCGCCTTTCTTAAAGAACAAGACTACCGCACTTCTGCTCCACGCCTCCGGTGTAGTGCCACCATCGAGGACGGAATTAAAGAGCTTCTGAAGGACTACAAGTACTGCTTTTCCACCCGCTTTCAGAAGCTCCGCTGTAATTCCATCCTCGCCTGGGGCCTTGCCGTTTTTAAGGTGCTGGAGAGCCATTCTAATCTCGCTCAAACTGACGTCCGGAATATCATCAGAATAATGTCGGATAAGACTTGCTCTTGAATCGTTACTCACACTTGCGTGTGGCTCCAACGATGATGTGTACAGCTGCCCATAGAACCTCTCAATCTCACTCAAAATCTCAGGTTTCCCGGAAACGACGCTCCCACACTTGATCTTCAGCTTCGACAGTTGGCTCTTTCTGGCAGACAGATCTCTAGCAAAGACTTTGGAGCCCTGGTTCCGCTCGATCGCTTCTTAAATACGTGCAGTATTAAAGTTGCGTAAGTCCCACCGCATGCATTTGGAGATCTGTCTGTTCAGTTGCCTGTATGCTATCAAATCTACTGAAGATTGCAGCTTCATTTCCCGTCTAACAGACATGAGATTAAGAGTGTGATCGGAGAGTTTTTGTGTTCTTCTGCGGCGGGTCTTACAAAACTTAGCTTCGACCGCATAGACAGTTTCCACGAGCTTGTCATTCATATCGTCCACTGCATTGCAATCTTCTAGGCACTGAAAATGGTTTTGTAACTCGAGCTGAAAAGTTTCGGGACTTTGGATTAGAGCACGAGGGGGACGGAGCATTGACTTCATTAGACGACACCTCTCCAACTTAACGTTTAGGTTCCGTGTGCCTCTAACCATTCGGTGATCGCTACCAGTTTTCACCCTCGCGATCACTGAGACATCACTGAACAGTTGGCGTCTAGCCGTCATAATGAAGTCAATCTCATTTTTTTGCCGAACCGTCGGGGCTCGACCAGGTCCACTACCTGTGGGGCCGCTTCTGGAAGAAAGAGTTCATCATAAAGAGTCCCTCTTTCTCCATGAAGTCGGTTGGGTTCCGTTGCCCTAATCCAAATTTCCCTACTTTCAGCTCACCGTTCTCTTTTGTGCCTAGCTTTGCGTTGAAGTCTTCCATTAACACCGTATAGTGAGTGGGTTTTGGAGGAATGCATGGCCCTAGAAATATCCTCATACATTTCCTCCACCTCCTCATCGGGGTGTGCCGAGGTTGGTGCGTAAACCTGTATGACATTCAGCGAATACCGTTTGGTGATTCTGAGTATAAGGTACGCAACCCTCGTCGACACACTCTCAATTTTTACAACGATTTTAACGAGAGACTTGTGGACGATAAATCCGACACCTCCTTGGGACAGATGGTCGCCTACCCGGCGTGTCCTCCCCCTCTCTTCGGACCTCGCATAATCCTATATTATTCCAGCGCAACTTGTCTGTCTCTTCTTCCAGCTCCAGGATCTTCTCGTCAGTCCTCAGAGTGCGTGCGTTATAAGTTGCTAGGTCGAGTCGTCGTAGGTGGCAACCGAACCTCCACCGGAGATTCTTAGCACCCCCGCCGTTACCATGGTCGCCACCGTAGCCAGGAATAGCGGGGCCGCCGGGGACTGGGGGCCGTCTCTTCGTAACTTTCTTCATTGGGTACCCCCCAATGAAGAAAGTTACGAAGAGACGGCCGTATTGCCGTAGTTGCCACGCTTGGCGAGCGGGTTGGCAACCGCAGTTTTTTTTATTGTTATTTGCTGTTATCAGAAAGATGCTGCTGCCCATCTTTTGCCTCAGTTTCCCTCTGTCGCCTCTTACGACACCCACGGGAAGATATGGGGTAGTGGATATTCTAACCCGCCACTACACGGGGCCATATTAATATATCAAGATATGGGGCCACCCGTGTTATATGTTTCCAAAAAGCAAAATTATTTAAAAATAGAAATCCATAAGCTCAATATTAAAAAAAAAACAAAGTTCTATTTATTTTCCTGCAACGCTTTCCGCGCTTTTCATTTAAAACGATGAATCTTAACCGTGAACATTTGCGCGCTATGATATATTATGATTTTAAATTTGGTTTAACCGAACAATTAAGTTTACAACGATTACATTCAGCATAATGGGACTCAGCTCCATCACGCGCAACAATTTTTAGGTGGTTTGCTGAAGTCATAAGGGATAAAATTAATCTTAAAGATGACCAAAGAACCGGGGCCCCGCAAACAGCACTAACGGCAGAAAATGTATGGACTACTGAAATGTTGGTGCGAGAAGACCCACGAATCACATATACCGACATTGAAAAGATTGTAGGCATTAGTTTGGGGAGCATTCATACCATCCTACATCAACATCTTGGAGCGAGGAAGCTTTATCGTCTATGGATTCCTCGTTTGCTCTCCGAAAGCGAAAAACAGACTCGTGTGGATTGGTGCCATGAAATGCGTCTACGTTTTGAAAACGGGGCATCTAGACGTGTTTCAGAAATCGTTACTGGTGACGAGACATGGATTTATCAATATGATCCGGAAGATAAAATGCAATCATCGGCATGGGTCTACTCAGAAGGACAGTTACCGAGAAAACTGCAAAGACCTCGCAACGTCGGCAAAAAAATGGTAGCTAGTTTTTTTCGTGGAGCGGACATTTGTCGACGTCAATGCTGGAAAATTGTAGGTCAGTCAGTTGACTGACCTACAATTGACCTGTAACTTGAACTGAAAGAACCTGACAATTGAACTGTAGTATACCATTCAGAGTTCTGAATGGTATACTACAGTTGCAATACCCAAAGCTTTTCGAGCTGTGCGGGAGAGAAGATTAAAGACCGGGCTTCGAGGAAACATGCTGCATCACGATAACGCCTCTTCACATACCTCCTTTCGAACAAAAGCATTTATTAGGAATCTGGTGTTGAAACTCTAAGTCACCCACCCTACAGCCCTGACTTAGCTCCTTGTGATTTCTTTTTGTTCCCAAGAGTCAAAGAAAAAATAAAAGGCTAGTTTTTTTCAAGCGCCGAAGAAGCCATGGCTGCCTACGAAGACGCGATTTCCGACCTGTCAGATCAAGACTGGCGAAAGTGTTTTCAGAGTTGGTTTAGGCGAATGAAACTTTGTATAGAGTATGATGGAGAATATCTTGAAAAGATGTAAAATAAATATTAATAGTATCTAGAATACTTTTTGTATATCACAAAACTTATTGAGTGACCTACGTAACTGGCTGCCATATCATGCACATGTCCGATCTCTTAACGTAGTTATCTCTTACCAACCATTTCTCTTGTCTTATTTTATCTATTTCGCTAGAAAAACTAGTAGCGAACTTATCACATATCTCCTTTATACTACCTTGCCCTTTCATATTTGAAAGTATTAAACTGTCTAAAGACTGCCTACTTTTCCTAGTAAATTATATATCTTATCCCATATTTTCTTAATATTATTATTACAACTCTGCTTATCATACTCAACATTACATTTAAATATGGCTTTGTTACACTTATTTCTATATTTAGTATAGTTCAGTAGTTTTATCACATTTTTTGGATCATTGCACCATATATTGAAAAGTCTGTCACTTTCCAAAATCATTTTTTTTTCTGAATTCTCGTTTATCCAGCTTTTGTTATTCCTATTACTTTTATTTAGCTCTACAGGTTGATATCTGTAACATTCATTATATATATTAGTGAATAAATTAGTGAAAGATTTATATAATTGTATTGGGCAATTTATATCAAGTAAAGTAAAGTCGTAAAGTCGCCGTGTCACGTGTTCATTGGGATGACCGACCGGCGGCAGCGGCATCACTCTCGCCGTGTCGATGTCGGCGCAAGTGGGGCGTATATCGGGTTCGCGTTTCCATTGTATCGCGACCGAAACATATTAATGGTCTGAAATCTTGTGTTTTACTATCGCATAATTAATTAATGCTAAAGGCGCTCTAATATATATATATATATTATCTAAGCATGATTCCACCAAATTACCCTTAACTATTTCCCTACGAGTTACATCACATATACATTTAATAAACCCATACTCCGCTAATATGTTTTCATATAAGATGACTCGGTTATTACAATTATTTAAAGGTCAATATTTATATCTCCGCAAAAAATAGCTTTAGGACACCGCGGCAGATTGTCTAATAAATTGCGCAATTCTAAATAAAATTCTTGTAATCTATCCTGTTTAAAAAATCTGGGTGGACTATACATGGAAATTAAATAAATTTGTTCATCACGAATATTGAGCATAATGGAAACACACTCCGCTGAGCGGATAGTATTGGCGGCTGACTCGCTCACACGTGCTCCGAGCTCGGCTCGCGAGTACACCACCACGCCACCGCCGGTGCGCCCTTTACGGGTGTAAACATTAACAACAAATCCTGGAATTTCATAAAAGGTGAGTAATGAGAAATTAATGTTTGGTTCGGTTACCACAATGACATCTAATCGATTCAAATCATTTCCCAGAGACACTAAAAATTCACTAAAGTGTTTTTTTAAAGAACGAATGTTAACATGTAAAATACATAGATCTTTATAATTGATTATTTGTTGTAACCACGGATTTAAACTATCTACACACGTATAATTGACAGACCCATTAATTATTGAGTCTAAATTATTTAAGTTATCGAATTTTATGCCGTAAGATATACTTGATAACCATCAACCTACCTACATAAAGTCACTTATTATTAATTAGGTCGTGTATATCACTTTCTGCCCGCACACAAACTGTTTTTTTTCCTTTAGCTTTCTTAACTAGGATCTTTCCATTTGAAACCCATATGTATTTGTGAAATCCCTTCAGTTGTTTCTTTGTGTTCCATAATGGGGCTCGCATAGTTTTGGTCAAATCCTCGTTTATATATATTTTGTTAGTCGCCGATCCACTTGTTATCATATTACTTGTGGTTTCCGATAGCTAACGACGTTCAGCAAGCCAGTTGTACCGCGATCTAGCCCCCGAGGTCTTGATGCCCACGATGATAGGCGCCGGTTTGTTGTTCATTTTTGTTGGTCGCATACGTTTCACCCATTCAATTTCCGAGCTATTAACGTTGACTATGTTGCATATTTTGTTGCCATATTATATTTATTTAATTAGTAACTGTTCAATGCCTGCTATTTCGAGGTTATGTTTACGAGATGCCTGTTCGAACTCATGAATTTTTTGTTCCAAAGCAGTGTTCTGTTTCTCCAAATATGGTGGGAGGGGAGGGGGGGGGGGGTGAAACATCAATTGAAAGGTGCTGAATTACATATGTAAGAATTTTGATCACGCTTATGGATGCATGTTATGTTATTGGAATTACAATCAGCAGCGCGATACTAGTTAATCTAATAGTTTGACACAACCTCGAAGTAAGAATACTGCTTCCCGCCTTTTATCCACTAATAAACAATTGAATGCAAATTAATTAATCAATGCAATATTATATAAGAACATTGTATGAATGGGCGACTACTGGTTTTTAACGTATTCCATCTATAAGAGGCTCAAGTACGATGTACTATGCCGCATAATAATTGCGAGGTTTCTTGACTCGGTTAAGTACTGCTTACAAAAAAGTCTTAAAGTTTATTGTTAATACTGGTAACGGTTTTTTCAAGCTTCTGAATTTTATCTTTTGACTGATTATGCTCTTTAATCAGTGAGTCGTATTTATCAGAAAGAAGGCTTAGGCTTTGGGTTATTGAGTCGAGGTGTTTTTTGTATTCGGGTATTGCACCGACTTTTCTCTGTATGTCCTTGAGAATTTTGGCATAATCCTGCAACTTATCATCCTGTTCTTCATCTTCCGATCCTTCATCCACACAGTTATTGCAATAGATTCTATTTTCCCATTTTTTATATCCGCCGCTAATCCTTTCACGCATCCCCTATGAAAAGTTCCCTGGCATGGTCCCTGACATAGGAAATGGGATCCCTTTTTGACTAGTACTTTCTTACATTTTGGCACTCCATAATTATAATAACCCAGAACGTAGGTAGATGTAACACAATCGACGGTACAAGCCCGCGCTGTACACGTACACACGGCTCGGCGTTTCGAGAGAGACTTCATACAACAACACATATACACATATATACATATACATACATATATACAAATGTAAATACATACTACAATTTAAATAAAAATACATACTATACCAATAAAATACGAGTACATACAATCTAGTATAGGAAATTATAATATTATATAAACCAATAACATTAATCAAGTAATTTTAAATAATGTGCCTCAACCTTATGTTTAAATGTATTTATTGAGGAAGCATCTTTTAAATCTCGTGGAAGGTTATTGTAAAGTGGAATTGATGATACCGTAAAGGAATCTGAGTAGTATGTAGATTTATGCATCGGGATAGTTAGAGTTTTGTTGGTCATCGAGCGGGATAAGCTTAGGTATGAAAAACGCTCTTTCAGATAATGTTTGCTGGATTGTGAAGAATACCATACAAAGTAGTTAGAAGGTGTGTGTTCCGGCGAAAACGGATGTCGAGTCACTTAAGTCTTGAGCGAAAATGTGATATATAATCAAACTTGCGCAGGCCAAAAATATAGCGTATGCACAGATTGAGCAGACGGTCGAGTTTGCTAAGCAGCTCCTCAGTTATATCTGGATAAGCAATACCAGCATAACCTAAAATAGCGTAATCTTGGCCGTCTGAGAGATAAATTTTTGCCATAGCTTTAATGAATGCATTGTGCTAAAAATACGTTTCCGGACCTCATTAATTTGTGACACCCAACTTAGATCATCAGCAAAAAATTAAGCCTAAAAAATTAAGCATGTCAGGAGCAAGTTAAATTTATTGTAATTTGAAAAAGAAAAGAGAATATAATACGAGCATATTCCGGTTAAAAACAAACTTAAATTAACTATAATGAAAAAACTGTTAATGTGCAAATGTGTAAACTCATAAGATGGTAACACTGCGTATGACGACTAAATTACATTTTGATCATTTGACATTGTCATTTGTCAATTGATAAACAAATGACAATGTCAAATGACACTAAAATAACTTAAAAAATAGAATTTTGAAGGTTAGAAAAAGAGTGAATTCGATTTTCTATGAGTTCTGTTTTAAGTTAAATTATATAAAGCAGGTAGTTTGAGATAATAAGTTTTAAAACTATCAATGATAAAAGTTATTAGTATTTTTAAGTAATGATAGGTTATTTATGCCCTACAAACAACAGATAGATGATAATTGCATAAAGTCCATAACGATCAGTAAATATCATTTAATAAAATATGCAATTTACTACAGTAAAAAGATTCTCAATAATAGAGAAAAAGAAAACGTAAATATATAAACCGACTAATTTTACAACTTTTTTCCAGGTTTAGACTGTTGTTTAGAGGCCACGGCTTTGGAAGTTTCTGATTTACTCACAAGATATTCAGCCAGTTAGTCTAGAGAAACAAGACGTACCTTGCTGCTGCTGTTGGTTTGCATAGTTCATTTAATTTGCTATGTTATATCATATTCATTTCCAACTACTTACCGTTTTATCACCAAGAAATATCCTTTTATTTAATTATTTTGTGAGATATTATTATTAATCTATAACATTGAAAAATATACTAACACTTTCACTGTTTGATTTTCAGAAACTATAGTAAGACAATAGCGATGAACCATATGTGGGTCACTACACAGGTAATGGGTTCAAAAACTATAATTAAAAAAAACTATAACTAATAACTTAAATTATCATACAGTTCTACTCCTCGTGGCATCGTGCCAAGAACGCTAGCTGCGTTTCCTTCCTAAAAACGGACGCAAGGAAACGCAGCCTTCTTTTCATACTTAGTCTTTGAGCGAGAAAAGAACCAGCCCTCTTATCACCATCAGCGACGACCAGTCGCGGACAGAGTCCCTTTAGGTGTCACCGCACGTGGACTCCACGTACCTATAGTCTCTACAGCAAATGGCACAAATGTATAGTCATCTCTCAGAGACTCATATTTGCGCCACTTACTTAGTTAAGCTGCCTCTGATGCCGCCCCGGCTCTAAACAAAGTACCCCTGAGATGAGAGGCTGCCAAAGTGTCTACGCAAGTAGCATCCCACACTAGGGCTTTGCCTCTCTCCCAAGGGACCAATTTCATACCATCGGGTCTCCTGCCATCGTCTCTAAATATTACACAAGGCTCTAAAACCGAGGGAACGTTTATGCGAGACAAGAGCTCTTCGGATGACATCGTTTAAAGAACCTTGCCGTGAAAACCTACCAGCAATTTTTTTTACATGAAAGTCCGTGGAGCCTAAACTCGTCGACGCTGCTACCACAGGGGCAGTGGTGAGATTGACAAATCACCGCTGCTATTCGGATTCCTCGCTAGAATCTTATTTTAACACTTTCTGCATTCCACTTAGTTTAATAATTTTGATTTTTAGTTGCATTAACATTTATGTTCACCTGCTTTTTCATTACACGTTAAACAATTTTTTTAATACTAGAGTTGGCTTTCTCGCTATTCTTCTTCGTAATATGATGTGGAACGATATTGATTCTATTATTTTTTTAATTATGTATTTATTATTACAGCACTGTTTTAACGTGATAATTAGTTACCATGTTTATTCTCTATTTGAGTTTGCAGTTAAAACCAAATTAAGGAATTTTAGTTATTATTTTAAGACTTTTTACATATTGCCTAGTTTTATAATTTTGGTTTTACATTGTTTTTATTTTATTTTTAATTTAATGATTTATAATGGCTACGTTTTTTATTAATAATACGAATAGCTCTTTATTTAATATTTATTATCAGAATGCAAGAGGTCTGCGTACTAAAACATCTGATTTCTACCGTAATACCTGCTTGTCTAAATACGATGTCATTGTTATAACTGAAACGTGGCTTCTGGATGGTATTTCGAACTCTGAGTTATTTGATGGTCGTTATGTTGTGTGGCGCCGCGATCGTGATTATGCTGGGACGGGCCAATTGTACGGAGGCGGCGACACGCAGAGAGTTGTCTGTTGAACCTCAACCGAACTTTAACTCCAGTGCTGAAGATTTTTGGCTCACGGTTACTGTCATAAAAAGCGATAGTAAAATGCCTACTTTTCTGCATAATTGTGTCTTATATTTATGTAATTTACATGGAAGTTTTAGTTTCTCGGATCAGTTATTGAATTTTTTTACGAAATTAAATGATACAGTCTTAAAATATCCCACGGATAAATATCTTAGAGTGGGTGACTTTAATTTAAGCAACATAAAATGAATACCCGCTTCCAACTGTTCCAACTGTTGTAATCATTGCTATGAGCCAACGAACTATAGTACGCACAACGAACGGTTACTAGTTGACGAAATTAATGCGCTTAACTTTTGCCAATATAATGGTATACGCAATAAATATGGTAAAACACTCGACCTTGTGTTATCTAACTGTGATGTAGCCGTATCTGATTGTAGTGACGACCCTTTCGTACCAGTAGATCCCTTTCACGGAGCGTTAGTAATGGAAGTACGTTTTTATGAGTTAAGCACACTTAAAACAACTTGTTCGCCCAGGAACTGGTAAAGCTGTCTTTGACAAATGCAGTTGAACTGGCAGAGACGGTACGGTGAGCGCTCCGCTTCACAAGATACAAGATCAGCTTCTCAAGATCACGGAAGGTTCATCTGATTCCAGACGAGTGGAAAAGTGTTCCGTGTGTGAACGCTCTAACCAAACTTCAGTAAAGTGTCGGTTTGCACAGTATAAGTGTAAATAGTTTGGAAAATCCAAAAAAGTACGCCTCATGAGCGTTTTATTTCATTTTGATGAAAAAAAATAAATTATATTCCTGACTTTAAAAATATATTATTTACGTGTTTTAAATTTAGCGCTCTATTTTGCTGTCGCACGAATAGGCCGGCTCAAACCCGGGGTGATACCACGACCTCACAGAATACCAGCGTGAAGTAGAGGTTTACCTCTGCGTTTCGCTTGGTAAGTACAGGTGGGTGGAGCGGAGGCCCAATTCCCCCCCCCCCCCCAACAACATGGTAGCGGAATTAAACGGAAGACTATCCCAGGAGGGTACCAAAACCCCTGGAGAATCCCTCGCTGAGCATCCACGACCAAGCTACTCCACTCCTGAGCGTTGGTGCTCAGGCTGCCCCGCATCTTCTGGGGGGGGGGGAAATTCCGCTCGCGACTAAAACTGCTCGGGGCAAGCGGCGAAATAAGACCAAGACCAACCCCTGTCATAAACCCCTGTCAACCCCTATCCTTGAATTTTTGCAACATCAGAGAATTTCATTCCAACCTTAACGCTGTCCACTTCCATCTGGAGACGGCGAAGCCGGCCTTGCTCTTTTTGACCGAGACTCAGGTGTCCTCTCCGGCTGATACTTCATATCTCTCCTACTCGGGGTACAAATCAGAACACTCCTTTGTGCCTCGGGCTGGAGTTTGCGTATACGTCAGTGAGGACATCTGTTTTCGACGCCTCGGTAGTCTTGAAGGTACGGACCTATCCATCCTATGGTTGCGCGTCGACAGCGACGACCATCCCCGCGTCTACGGGTGCCTCTATAGGTACCATAGCGGTAATGCCAAAACAGACCGACTCATCGACCACGTCCAAATGGCTACAGATTCCTTGTTACAGCAGATCCCATCCGCGGAGATCGTGATCCTTGGCAATTTTAACGCCACCACCACGCCGAATGGCTCGGTTCACGTTCAACCGATCATGCGGGGAGATCTGTTTATGACTTTGCCTTGGTATATGGTCTTACACAGCTGGTTACTTCGCCTACACAGATTCCAGATGTGGAGGATCATGCACCTTCCCTGTTGGACCTTCTGCTGACCTCTCATCCGAACGGATATTAGGTTTCCGTCGACGCTCCTTTAGGATCGTCGGACCATTGTCTTGTCCGGAGTGTGGTGCCACTCACACTAACGTCGCGGTTGCATTGTACAGGCTACCGCCGTGTTTGGCACTATAGTTCATACGGTTGGGATAGGATGCGGTCTTTTTTGCATCCTACCCTTGGGGGCGAGTTTGCTCCTCGCCGGAAGATCCCAGCGTTGTTGCTGATTGTGTTGCTGATGCGGTACTTCAGGGTATGGAACTTTTTATTCCATGGTTTGCATTCCATGTTTGGTCGCTCCGGTAAAATAGCATCAGGCTATAAGCAGGAGTGTTACTGGGCCTGGGCTGACGCATCAACGTCTCGGGATGTAAGCACCAGCGCTCTTAAAAAGAAGTATAATTCCGCCTACAGGTCCTTCAAAAGAGTCATTGCCAAGGCAAGGTCTGAGCACATCGGCATAATTAGCGAGAAGCTAGTTCACCTTCCTTCGGGAACCCGTGCATTCTCGTCTCTCACCAAAGCTGGCAAAGGGATCTCTTTCATCTCTGCACAGAGAGGCCGACCCACTGGCCCATGCCGCAAAGGAGAAAGCCGATCTGTTAGGCTTTTTCTTTGCGTCCAACTCGACTCTCGATGATGGGGGGAATACACCGCACGAGCATACCGCGGTGTGAGTGCACTTACGCATTGATGATACATTCTCATCATGGTGTAGCACCACCATTGCTGGTGTCCCACATGGTGGCGTTTTATCAACTTTGCTTTTTTCAGTTTTTATTAATTCAATATCCACTAAGATAAATTCTTCCTATCATTTATATGCAGGTGATTTTCAGATATATACACAAGCAACTCCTAGTGACTTAGGTGTAGCTATTAAAGCCCGGGGGTAAGCTCTCACCATAACAACAAAATGAGTCCAAACTCGGCATACCTAGTTCTACTCGTCCAGGAGTTCTAGCAGTAGTCATCCAAGTACACCATCAGGTCTGTCTATCAAGCACAGAGGTTAGGTCGCATCATAACTAACAAAACGAGCCCAAACTAAGCACGCCTAGTTCTAATCGTCCAGGATTTCCAGTAATAGTCACCGAAGTACATCACCAGGTCTCTCCAACATGTCCGGAGGTAAGGTCCCATCATAGCTAACAAAACGAGCCCAAACTCGGCACACCTTGTTCTACTCGTCTAGGAGTTCCAGTTACAGTTACCGATGTACACTTTCAGATCACTCCTTAAAGTCCAAGACGAATAGGCATTTATATATATATTTATGTATAAAACGCACTTAGTTTTAGCAAAACAAAATATTATAATAAAAATGTGTGATTATAAAAATAATAATATTATTTTACTTTGTCAAGTAAAATAAAAAAGGCAATTCATAATGCTGTGTTAGTCCCTACTTTAATGTATGGTAGTGAAAGTTGGGACTGGCAGAAGAAGCATGAGAGTAGAATAAATGCTGTAGAAATGCGGTCATTAAGGAGTATGCTAGGGCTGAATCTGAATGACAGGGTGAGAAATAGTGTTATAAAAGAAAAGTGTGGTTTGCAAAATGACGTTGTGACCAGGATTAAGTAAGGAATGCTTCGGTGGTTTGGTCATGTAGAAAGAATGAACGAGGAAAGAGTGACAAAGCAAATTTATGTTGCAGAAGTGAACGGAAGAGTCGGGAAGGGACGCCCTAGACGAAGGTTTATCGACCAAATTGGCGATATATTGAAAATGGGCCAGATTAGGAGTACCCTTAACGGACGAGCGTGTATGCGTAGATATATGGATGTAAAGGAGGCGAGAGAAGTGTGTCAGGATCATGCCAAATGGAAGCCCGTAGTCTCTGCCTACCCCTCTGGATGACAAGCGTGAGTTGTTATTTAAGATTGTCAAGTACCTATGAATCAAATTGGAATATTTTGTGTTTGTACAGCGATCGTTTTCAGCTACTGCAATCAGGCAGGTGATACAGTATCCACTCACGACGGCGGACGAGCGCGGACTGTGGTTGCATCGAAATTTTTGTACAACAAATCAAAACAGGCACCAAAAATAAAATAACCCTTATTGCAATCAATTATGATTCGTCCGTATTAGCAAAATATGTGAAAAAATAAGCTTCAGTTTTTATTTATTTTTACTACTATTTGTGAAATTTTGATAAAAAGTAAACACCATTATTTTTTATTTAATATGTCTGCATACTTACAGTAACTGTTATGAGACTGATATAGAGTGTCTAAATTTCACAATTTTATCACTTAAAAACTCCCTACAAAGTATATCAAATAAATATGAATCGGCTCAGGATGAGATAAAAGAACACATATTGGCCATGAATGATCTGGTAATGTCATGTAAGTATAATGAGGAGCGCTTTGACTCCTTAATTAAACATCAGAGTGAGCATCAGCGCTCCATACCAGGTTCATCGGGGACAATATGTGTAAAAAATAATGATAACAGTAAGGACTCATTATTTTCACCTACACTCTATGACAGTACTATAACAAAGAATATTAACTTAAAAAGTAATTTAAATATTAATAAAAATAAAGTTATTATGTATTGTGATGACATAGGCAAAAATTTGGGCACAATGTTAAATAACTGTTTAAAAGGACATCAGGTTAGTAATTGTTGTATGCCTGGAGCATCCTTTAGTCATATAATGAATAAAGTTTTAACTAGTAAGTTTTGCCCTAATAGCACATTAATAATTCTTGTTGGGAAGAGGCAATGTAAACAAAACTCAATTATTAAAATATATTGATCGTCTAAATACTTTAAATGTACATAAAATTATCTTGTTTACATTGCCTTACATACAGGGTTGGCCACAGGAAAATAAAATAAGATACAATTTAAATTTATTAATGAATAACTTTCCATTTAATAACAATATAAACTTGACATCTAATTGTTATAATTATAATAATATAATTAATTTAATAGACATAAATAATTTAATTAAGAAATTCTTGACTAGAGATAGGTATTACCTATCCAAATATAATTTAAGACAGATAGCAAATGTGCTATCTTATTGTTTATATATTAACTCAGCCAAGGACTTGGCTACACCGACATCTGCTTCTTTTGAGCAGTGTAATGACTTAATATGTAATTTGGAATCAGTTCCAAGTAATTTAAATTAGAAAATGAGACAATAGAGGTAATCTCTAGCAGTTATAATAATTTCAATAATTTAGAATGTAGCTTACAAAACCTTCATTGTATGACTCCACAGAGTGATAATAAAAATTGTTTACACCTGGTGCATCAGAATATACAAGGCATGATAGGTAAAGAGCTAGAAATTGAATTGTTCTTAAATAGCAACAATATTCATATTTTATGTATTACTGAACATTGGTTAAAAGCTTATAACATAATGTTTAATTTCAGTAATCACCAGGTGGTCAGTTCGTTCAATAGAGAAACGGTTTTAAGAGGTGGCTCGTTAATATTAGCTAGTAAATTATTATCATGTAAGGAACGTAAAGATATTGTGAGCCTCTCTGTTGAGCGAACTGTAGAAATGGCATGTGTTGAGTTTGAGCACCTCATTGTTGTGTGCGTCTACAGACCCCATGTTCTATATACAATACTTTTGAAAAATTATGGAGGAAGTTTTGTTGTTTAATAAACAGAATAAATCTGTTGTAATATGTGGAGACTTTAATATCAATCTCCTAGAAGCTTCCTCCACCAATATTAAATTTAGATCATTGTTTAAATCATATGGTCTTTTAATTTATTTTAGAGCCAACGCGTATTACTGAATGTAGTGCAACATGTATACAATTTTACAAATGTTAAGCCGTTGCATAAATGTATAATTCAAAAATTGAGTTCTGATCACTGTGGACAGTTAGTTTCGTTACCTTATGTTCACAAAAGCAAGTAGATGAGAAAATTGTGTTTGTTCCTGTAAATGCACGTCGCTTGGAGAAGTTTAGAAGTAACATAGTGAAGAAACTTCCATCACTTTCATACCAAAATGATCCTAATTTTTGTATGGAACAGTGTTTAAACTTATTTGCAATGAATTTGATAATATTTTTACTTCTAAAACGTTCTCCTTGAACAGTCGGAAGGCTTTCAATGAATGGGCGACAGTAGGAGTCCATAAGAGACAAAGGTTATATGAACTTTACCATGAAAGGTCATATAACCTAGCGTCGAATTTAGGAATATGTTAAAAATATTCAAAAATATTTAAAGGAGTGTGCTCCAAAGCCAAGTCTTTTAGTCTTGTGAGCAACAAAATTAAGACGGCTTCTAATAAAATTAAAATGACGTGGAGTATAATTAATAGTGAAACTGGTAAGGTCAACTCACGCAATTCAAACTACCGGTTGAGTTTTAACAACAAATTAACGGAATCAGATCAGGATGTTGCAATGGTTTTTGAGAAGTATTTTACGGATATTCCGATCTTAACCACTATGTCACTGAATTCTTCTCCTGCCGTCGCCGAATCATTGCTTAAACAAAATGTAAATGCGTGTACAAAGAATTTTACATTTCATAAAATATCATCAAAAGATATTGTAAAATATTTTAAAACTATTGATGTTAAGAAAACTGCGGATCTGTGGGGCATTTCCGTTAAAGTTATTGCGTCTATAATCGATATAATCGCGCCTCAACTAGCTATTATTTTTAATACTAGTATCGAATATGGTGTGTTTCCTGATTTGATGAAGCATAGTAAAGTAATACCTTTATTTAAATCTGGTAGTACATTAGACCCCGCCAATTTTAGACCCATTTCTGTACTGCCAACACTAAGTAAAATTTTTTGAAAAATTATTCTTGATCAAATGTAATTTTTTTTTAATGTTAATAATTTACTTCATAAAAATCAATTCGGTTTCACAAGGGGTCGCTCGACAACTGATGCTAGTGTTGAGCTGATTAAATATATTTTCAATGCATGGGAGAATTCACAGGATGCTTTGGGTATATTCTGTGACCTATCCAAAGCCTTCGATTGTGTTCACCATGAAACATTAATCAGGAAACTACAACACTACGGTGTAGGAAGTAATGCTCTTAAATTAATTGTTTCATATTTAAGTAACAGAACTCAAAAAGTTGTCATTAATAGTATGAGCTCTTCCGGGTCGATAGTACAAACGGGCGTGCCTCAAGGCTCAGTTCTCGGCCTTTCTGTTTCTTGTATATATTAATGACTTACCTTACATAGTAGGGATAACCATAATATAGTATTATTTGCTGATGACACTTCATTAATTTTCAAATTAAAACGACAATTATTAAAATATGACGAAGTAAATAATGCTATATCTAAATTAGTAAATTGGTTTAATGTTAATAACTTGCATTTAAATAGCAATAAAACGAAATGTATGAAGTTCATGACTCCAAATGTCAGACAATTAAATACTAATGTAATTTTAAATGGGGAAGAACTGAGTCTTGTCGATACCACCATTTTTCTTGGAATAACACTAGACGCGAAGCTTCAATGGAGCCCCCATATATCAAAGTTAGCAAGCAGACTTAGTTCTGCAGCATATGCTGTAAAAAAGATTAGAAATCTTACCAGTGTGGAAACAGCTAGACTTGTTTACTTTAGCTGTTTCCATAGCATAATCGTATGGTATTTTGCTATGGGGACACGCAACTGACACTGAAATTATATTTGTTTTACAGAAGAGGCCATAAGAGCAATCTATGATTTAAAACCTAAGGAGTCGCTCAGACAAAATTTAAGGAAATTAATATATTAACTTTGGCCTCTCAATACATTTATGAAAATGTAATGTACGTACACAAAATAAAAGTAGTTATACAAAAATAAGTGATGTTCATTCTGTAAATACTAGGAACAAACACAAGCTAGTAGTACCAGTTACTCGACTCCACCGAGTCAGTAATTCATTCTTGGGCGATGTATACGCTTTTACAACAAAATCCCAGAAAATATACAAAATTCGACCTGCTCAAAATTCAAAAACTTTATTAAACATAGTTTGTATAAAAGGGTTATTATAATGTTAAGGAATTTATGGATGATAATAACCCTGGGAATGAGGTGTTCGCTGCCAGGCTGTTTCTAATTTGTTTTGTGTGGTTAATTGTGTAATATATGATTGTAAGCTGTTTTTAAAAAAAGTCCCGCTGGGTTTCTTGCTGGTTCTTCCCAGGACAGAGGTTTTTTTCGAACCAGTGGTAATTAGACAAAAGAGTGACTTTCAATAAGTATTATTTATAATCTATATTGAATAAAAAAGTTTCTGTTTCTGTTTCTGTTTCTGTTTTTGTTTCAGTATATGTTGATAATAGAACAAAAAATGTACCTAAACATGAGTTGGTATCGTTAATTTTGCAGAAAATGGCTAGACAAGATCGTTTTTACAATATAAAATACTATTATTTTCAACAAAAAAGTTACTACCATTTGAAGATGGAAAACCATTCTATACGCGGTAGTTATTAACTGTGTGTGTTTTGTTTTAGTTTTGTCACAAAATATACCGAAAAACAGCATAATTTTGCCCGATTTGCAAACGCACCCTTAACGACAAATCGCTAATATATTACTGTTTATTTACGGCTCCGTAGCTGTCAAATGACATGCTAGGACGGACCTACAAAAATTGAAGATAATTTCAAGGTATTGCTAATACCTCTACTGAAAAAACTTTAATTTAACTCATACTTTTACTAAAGTCAAACCATAGTACGACGCAAAATATATGTGGCTCCATCTAGTTACTAGCAGACGTGAAAACAAACAATGAGCCACAAAGTAAAAAACAGTTTACTTACGATTTCTTGAAAAGGCATAACTAAAATATTATTTGATGAATTTATTTCAGTGATGGTGATCCTTTTTAATTATTGGTTGAGTTATTATATAAACAATTTAGTTCATTAATATCTAACTCCGTTCCGGATTCCTTTCTTAAACAAGATAATTGTAAGTGTAAAGAATTTAAAAGTAGTTTAATAAAAATTAATATTAGATCAATGTAATGCACAAATTAATAGGAAATCCATTTTTATATTCATTAAATACCTACTAAATTCGCGTTTTCCTTAAGGTGAAACATACGGTCTGCTTTCGGCCATAGTCCCGCGAGATGGCGCTGAGGTCATCATTTTTTAGTTTATTTGGGTTTTTGTGTAATTGGAACATTATTATATCGTAGAAGTAGCTACCGCTTTACTCGGACATTACACTTTATTGTACTAGGTCATATCATTGCCTCAAAATCCACACAATTCGGCACAAAACCCTAAAATAACATCTGTCATTGAATATAATGTCGTTTACACACACGTACGTGGGTGAATTCCTAGTCCCTACGTTTAAGAAGATTGAACACTAGATGGCGTGAATGAAAAAAAAAGTTTTTTTTTGTATGGGTAGGCAGAACTACAGAACGCCACCTGCTACGATATATTATATTATGTATGCTTCATCATCTGCCTAGCCTTTTTCCCAACTATATTGGGGTCGGCTCACAGTCAAACCGGATTCAGCTGAATACCAGTATTTTACGGTTATTTTTAAGTAAGAAACTATTCATAAACAAGAGATAACAACAAATCTAAAACAAGATTTAGTGTATGCGATAATAGCCAGGAAGGAGAAAAAATTTTTCCTAATTTCAAAGCACTCAAATTTCATTGGTGCCGGCAGGGATCGAACCCGGGTTGCTTGCGTACTGTGAAATTTACATCGAGCGCTATACACCTGAGCTTCCAAGGCTCGTAAACATATTTACCAATTTTTAAACATTATACTTACATTTCTTTGTTTTCTATATTTATATAGTTTAATATTTATTATTATTTTGTTTATTAATATTGTATTAATAAATAAATAATTATCAATCTAATAATCATAATAAAACAAAATTAATAATAAGTACATAACCATTATTTTCAACTGTTATCCAAGAACCAATCAACTAAAAAAATCCAGGACCGTAGCAAACGATACGACGCGACCTTAAGCTTGGTACTACAACAAATTAAGGACGCGTTTGCAAAATTGATAGGTATAGAATCGAACTATTACATTGACACGGGTCACACACACAAGTGTACGCACGGTTAGCTGCGGGTGTGGGAATCGTAATCAAGTAAAAACATTTTGATAATTTGAAAGATTGATTTTTTTTCTCATTTCTTATACCTACAAAAATATATTACATACGAAATACGAATAGCTTCTCCAGAGACTGCTAGGCACTAGAAGCCCACTACTAGCAGTGAGATGGTGGCTGTGGACTTTGGGCTGGTTTTGTTAGTTATGATAAGACTTTAGCTTCGGACTTGGCGAAGTGACTTGAAGGTATACTTCGGTGACAGCTACTGGAACTCATCGACGAGAAGTACTAGGTGTGCCGAGTTTGGGCTCGTTTTGTTAGTCATGATGAGAGCTTACCTCCGGACTTGATAGAGTGACCTGATGGTGTATTTCGGTGACTACTGCTGGAATTCCTGGACGAGTAGAACTTGGTGTGCCAAGTTTGGGCTCGTTTTCTTAGTTATTATGATACCTAACCTCCAGGCTTGATGGAGAGACTTGATGGTTTATTTAGGTGCTTACTGCTGGAACTCCTGGACGAGTAGAACTATGTGTACCCAGTTTGGGCTCGTTTTGTTAGTCACGATGAGAGCTTACCTCCGGACTTGATAGAGTGACCTGATGGTGTACTTCGGCGACTACTGCTGGAATTCCTGGACGAGTAGAACTTGGTGTGCCGAGTTTAGGCTCGTTTTCTTAGTTATTATGATACCTAACCTCCAGGCTTGATGGAGAGACTTGATGGTGTACTTTGGTGACTACTGCTGGAATTCCTGGACGAGTAGAACTTGGTGTGCCGAGTTTGGGCTCGTTTTCTTAGTTATTATGATACCTAACCTCCAGGCTTGATGGAGAGACTTGATGGTGTATTTAGGTGCTTACTACTGGAACTCCTGGACGAGTAGAACTATGTGTACTGAGTTTGGGCTCGTTTTGTTAGTCATGATGAGAGCTTACCTCCGGACTTGATAGAATGACCTGATGGTGTATTTCGGTGACTACTGCTGGAATTCCTGGACGAATAGAACTAGGTGTGCTGAGTTTGGGCTCGTTTTGTTAGTTGTGATGAGACTTTACCTCCGGACTTGATGGGAAGACTTGATGGTGTACTTTGGTGACTACTGCTGGAATTCCTGGACGAGTAGAACTTGGTGTGCCGAGTTTGGGCTCGTTTTCTTAGTTATTATGATACCTAACCTCCAGGCTTGATGGAGAGACTTGATGGTGTATTTAGGTGCTTACTACTGGAACTCCTGGACGAGTAGAACTATGTGTACTGAGTTTGGGCTCGTTTTGTTAGTCATGATGAGAGCTTACCTCCGGACTTGATAGAATGACCTGATGGTGTATTTCGGTGACTACTGCTGGAATTCCTGGACGAATAGAACTAGGTGTGCTGAGTTTGGGCTCGTTTTGTTAGTTGTGATGAGACTTTACCTCCGGACTTGATGGGAAGACCTGATGGAGTACTTCGGTGACAACTGCTGGAATTCCTGGACGAGTAGAACTAGGTGTGCCGAGTTTGGGCTCGTTTTGTTAGTTATTATGAGACCTAATGTCCAAGCTTGATGGAGAGACATGATGGTGTATTCAGGTGCTTACTGCTGGAACTCCTGGACGAGTAGAACTAGGTGTGCCGAGTTTGGGCTCGTTTTGTTAGTTATTATGAGACCTAATGTCCAAGCTTGATGGAGAGACATGATGGTGTATTCAGGTGCTTACTGCTGGAACTCCTGGACGAGTAGAACTATGTGTGCCGATTTTGGGCTCGTTTTGTTAGTTATGATAAGAACTTACCCCAGGACTTGATGGAGTGGCAGACACACCTAGTTTTACTCGTCCAGGAGTTCCAGTAATGGTCACCGAAGTACACCATCAGGTCTTTCCATCAAGTCCGGAGGTAAAATCTCATCATAACTAACAAAACGAGCCCAAACTTGGCACACATAGTTCTACTCGTCCAGGAGTTCCAGTAATGGTCACCAGTACACCATCAGGTCTCTATCAAGTCCGGAGGTAAAGTCTCATCATAACTAACAAAACGAGCCCAAACTTGGCACACCTAGTTCTACTCGTCCAGGAGTTCCAGTAATGGTCACCGAAGTACACCATCAGGTCTCTCCATCAAGTCCGGAGGTAAAGTCTCATCATAACTAACAAAACGAGCTCAAACTTGGCACACCTAGTTCTATTCGTCCAGGAGTTCCAGTAATGGTCACCGAAGTACACCATCAGGTCTCTCCATCAAGTCCGGAGGCAAAGTCTCATCATAACTAACAAAGCGAGCCCAAACTAGGCACATCTAGTTCTACTCGACTAGGAGTTCCAGTAGCAGTCACCGATGAACACTTTCAGATCACTCCATAAAGTCCAAGACGAATAGGCATTTATATAATTATTTATATATATAAATCCCATTTACTTTCAGGGAAACAAAATATTATAACATAAATGTGTGATTATAAAAATAATAATATTATTTTGCCTTGTCAAGTACCTATGTATCAAATTCGAATGTTTTGTGTACGTACAGCGATCTTTTTCGGCTGCTGCAATCAGGCAGGCGATACAGTGTCCACTCATGACGGCGACCAAGCGCGGACTGAGGTTTCATCGAAATTTTTGTACAATAAATCAAAACAGGCATCAAAAATAAAATAACCCTTATTGCAATCTATTATGATTCATCCGTATTAGCAAAATACGTGAAAAAATAAGCATCAGTTTTTTTTTTTACGAATATTTGTGACATTTTCATAAAAAGTAAACACCACTATTTTTTATTGAATATGTCTGCCTACTTATAGTATTTTTAGAAATCTTAATAGTATGTTGATAATAGAACAAAAATGTACCTAAACATGAGCCGGTATCGTTAATTTTGTAGAAAATGGCTAGGGAAGATCGTATTTACAATATAAAAAACTATTATTTTTAACAAAAAAGTTACCACCATTTGAAGATGAAGAATCATTCTATACGTGGTAGCAATTAGCTATGTTTGATTTGGTTTAGTTTTGTCACAAAATGTACCGAAATACAGCATAATTTCGCCCGATTTGCAAACGCACCCTTAAAACAAACTAATAATAATGTGTGTCTGTCTGAAACTGTTGTGCTGAGATTAGTGGTGACGGGATAGTGCACGCAATTGAGGGAGGGCGGGAGGTGCTCTTCAAATTAGGCAAGAGTAAGACACATCATTTTATTTTATTGAGCGGATATTGGCAAAGTAAATTTTTCCAACTTTAATATCATATTACAGTTAAAGTTGAAATCGTTACATCATCTAAGGGAAATTTTGCTATGAATTTCCCTTTTCTTGTTATTATATTTTTCCCTTCTAACACCATCTAATTGCCAAGTTTTATAATGCATGTTTGATTTCTTAACAATTCTATAAAAGAACAACGGCTCCATTAGCAAATTTAAAAGCAATCTAAATAATTAAAATAAATATAAATGTAACCGTTTGATTTGACATTTACACTTATGTATTTGATTTAACAATGTCGTTGATAGACAATTATTACGAAAAGTCGACAGTAGAGAAAACTGCCATTAAAATTAGCTCCCGTTTCATACAATAATTTTTACTATGGAAGTTGCACCAGCCTGACCCTCCATATTTCTATTTCTTTCACTATATGGCGCCACAGAAACTTTAAATCGCGTTGTGGTTCGCCCTTTATAAAATTACTAGAATATATTTGACATTTAATATAACATTCCTAAGTACACTCCAGAAAGAGAAAAATTGGTAGTAAAATTTACACACATTAATAATAATCATTAAAAGTGCGAATGTATTTACCCATTTACAAACTATTTCGTCAACATTGGTCAATACAGGTCAAAAGAGGACGCTACCTACTTTTTTGAGGCGTTTTATGTCGGTTTTCTGAAATACTTTACTCAAGCATAATTTATTTTGTTATTATAATATTATAAAATAAAACCATAATATTCTATTAGATATAAATCAAATTGTCGTTCAGTCGCATAAACGCTATTATTACTACGCTGCTACGCTATTATAATATTTTTATAAAACTTAAATGATTGTACACGAGTTGACATGCTTTACTTAAAAACACTTTTAGTTGCAGAATATTTATATGTATATTGTGGCAAACAAATCTTCCAAACATATTTGTTTGCAAAATATATCAAACGTTTAAATACATTGTACAATATCCCCCGTTTGGACAAAGCTGCGCCGGGGAAGTCCTGCGCTTCGCGGAAGTACGAACCCGATGCTGCATAGAGAATACGACGTCTACACATAAGCAGCGCCTGGAGTCATATTTCAAATTCTACATATTTCAGGTTCCTGTATAGCACAAAGTATTGTCGTATATAGATAACAAAAAAAAATATTATATAGAAATAAAAATAGTTTGGAAAATCTAAAAGTGCACGCCTCATGAGTGTTTTTATTCTTTTCATCAAAATGAAATGAAATTTTGATGAAAAAAATAAATAACCTTTAAACGGTGTTGAGTTCAATAACAAAAATCAATAGAGATCCTCCTTAGAATATATGGAATCTTATTTAATACTATATATCTCAATCTATTGCTTACATTTCAATTAAGCGATAAGACTCACCGACGCGACGCACAGACCAACGGACGGCAGTCCATATATTTTTTCAAATACATTTTTTGTTATGGAATCTAAAGTGAATCAATTAGAAAATAAAACAATGTCTGTAGTTATTGTAACGTTGATAATAACATGGATTTGATGCCTACCTAAAAGTATAAGGACGATTTTATGTAGCGAAATTGAGGTATGGCCACATATCGAGAGTAGAGCACTCCCTCACATTGTGAAGCGTGTAACAGCAACCGTACGTCTTTACTGCAAAATAAATTGACAGGTTCTGTGTGGTTACGTCATATAAATTATAAAGCAACCTTTCTGCATTTTTGTGCTGCAAATTCCTTTATTTGCTCATCACACTCTAAGTCCTTTGTTAAATCGCAATTTATTGAAAGAACTGATAAACGATTTAATCGATAGTACGACATCGTTGTTCTATATTTGTTATCTATATACGACAACCTGGAGAAAGAGTGCTCAGCTTCACAGCTAGTGATTGGCAATGCTAAAAAAATCGTTAAAGATGGTATAGCAATTAGGGAAAACATTGTCAAGTTTCTTTTCATAAATAAGCATAAAAATTGAATTGCAAAACGTGTAAGACTGGCTTAGACTGTAGTAAGTAAGATTTTAACTGAATGTCCTCATTCACTAAATATTCGTCCACGTCATCTGGATAAAAATTAATAATATTACGTACACTTTCCAGACCATGTGCTTCATATTTTTGTCTTGCAAATCCATTAAAAATTAAAAATTTTAGCTACATGTCTCATAGATTTGGCTTCTTTTATTTGAATCCATAATCAGCTTATCCAACGCAGCGTTTATCGTGTCTCTTTTAAACTTTGCTGCGTGTACTGAGACTTTATTTGTAGACTTATCTGAAAATTTTGATGTAATGCATCTCATATTTATGTCGCTGTAGTATTTTCCCACAATAGTACTTAATTTTTTAGCTTTCTCTTCGTATTCTATACTCATTTTCGCTGTAACTTGAAAATTTTCATAATGTCATCATAATAATTTTTTAAAGCTTTGACATCATTATGGTGACAAGACCTGATTAATTGTGTTCTGTGGATAAGACCATTTGGTCTGGCTTAAACTTTTTAAAGTAAATTTTAGTTTTGTTTCACAATTTAACAGTTTCTCTGTGTGTGGTCTGGCGTTATCATTATGAAAGACCACTCCTTTTCTGATGATCAATTCCGGCCGTTTTTACTCAATTTCTTGGTTGAGTCTTATTAGCTGTTGGCAGTAAAGATCCGAATCGATAGTTTTGCCCGGCGGTAAAAGCTTATAATAAACGATGCCCATCTTGTTGCGTATTAGTCCGGGTTTCGCTACAGTCTGTGGAGCTTGACCACTTGATACTACCCTTTTGACATTATCCTTTGACCATGACCTTTTTCGCACGTTCTTGTCGTAGGTGATTCACTTTTCATCACCAGTGATCAATCTTTTCGGTTTCATCACGGTTCAATAGAGAATCACAAATGAGTACACGATTCATTAGGTTTTTTTAAGTGAGCCCGTGTGGTACCCAAATATCGAGCTTTTTTGTATAGCCAGACTTTTTAATGGAATATGCTGATCTTGCTCCACTTTTTCAAAAACGGCGTCTACTTTATCCGTATGAGGGCGACCAGAGCGAGCTGTATCTTTGACATCAAATTCTCGGAATGAAAACGCTTCAACCAACTTTGTGCTACTCTTACTGACACTGCATTAAGTCCGCAAACGTCACAAATTTTTTCTCAAATATTAAAGGAATAAAAACAAACTACATAAATCTTTCCCGAGTAATGGCGGTGTAAGAATATCTACTACCCCATATCATTCCGTGGGTGTCGTAAGAGGCTAAAGAGGGAAACAAATCAGGAGATAGGCAGTCTTCCTAATAACGACTAAAAATAAGAAATTGTGATTGGCAACCCCCTTCCCAAGCGTGGCAACTATGGCAAATATCCTCCTTATAAGAGAATCTACAAGGAGGCCTAAGTTCAGCAGTGGACTTTAATAGACTGTAATGGTTAACATAAATCTACGGCTTACTAAATTGAATGTAGCGATGGAAATGTTTAATATACAATATTATTATATTATTATATTTTTATTATGCATTATATTATATATATACAGGGTATTTTTGAAACGCTCCCGAAAACGAAGACAGACGACAGTACTAACTATATATTTGATGATGGGTGAAATATAAAATCGATCCTGATGAAAAAAAAATCATCTTTTCACAACGTTTTATTAGCTTTATTCACGCTCCATCGTGTTAGTATAGTTAAATAAAACGTTAATTTCAGTAAAAAAAATCATGAAAATACTTAAACATAAAACTAGCAGTGGAATTACTGAATTACAATCAGCTGACTAGGGGTCAATGTACGCGCGAACGCCGAATTCGCGCGGCCCGCAACTAGCGATGGTACCACAATACCTAATAATTTACAACACTTGTCTAAATACCTAACTTATCTACCTAACCTACTATTTGCTACTGTGGTTGTCTCCACGTAGCCACTTTAATTCGAATTCACAGGTTAAATAAACCAAATAACTGGTTCAATTCCCCGCTAATGAAAAAAATATTTAAATAAAATGTTAACAAGGTTAGAGTCATGCTTTTTTATCAATTGTGTAGGTATGTTTATTATTCTGATGTATTCAGTTATGTACCTATTCAGATCAGTTCAGTACTAAGTTATTTAAAAAAAATTAGGTATGAAACAGCTTACCGATCCTCCGTGGCCTTATGAGATTTTCCAAGGCATAATGTTTTCTTATATTTACGCGAAGACTACACATTAAATGAAACTAACTTTTACGGATTATATCGCGTTTAATTTTACTTTTTAATTCCCGACGTTTCGGGTGCTTTACTGCACCCATGGTCACGGGGGGGACTGAGGTGTTTGACGTCCCAATGTCATAGTTAGCCCGGCTACCTTCAGTTTTTTAATATTATTTTTTTTTGGTTCGATCTACGCAGAATGAGCTTACAGTATCTTGAAGTCTAGCAGTGGTATACTTGGGTTTGGATTTAATTTATTATAGGATCCCAAGCAGATGGCAGCACCATCCATCTTCTCTATTGAAATTAGGATGTTTTTAATTTCAATAGCCTCATGAATCATCCTAGGTAGGAATCGGTGTTCTTTTGCGAGGATTTTGGTCTATCAAATCTAATGTAATGGCGGGGACGATCTTGAACATGTTCACAAACTGCAGACTTCCGATACGTCGGTGCTTCAAGTCAGCTATGTTCTTTACGCGGGTTTTATAGATCTTTTGTTTGTCCTATGTAAGAGACCACATTCACAATCTAACTTGTACACTCCTGCATCTTGTAGAGGGATATGACACTTGACGGATGGTAAAAATTGACTAATCTTCTTCGGCGGCTTGAAGTATGTTTTAATGGAAGCTCGCTTCAAGATGTAGCCAACCTTGTCTGTGACTCCTCTGACATAGGGTAGTACAGCAGGCACACGCTCGACTGTGGCCGGCTTCACTCGGTTACTGTGACGTAGGCGCGGGACCCGAAGCTTGTTGCCTTGCAGTACTTGCTCGACATGCTGAAGCTCGGCGGCCAGATGTTTTCTGTCACTGGCCGCCGAAGAAGATTAGTCAATTTTTACCATCCGTCAAGTGTCATATCCCTCTACAAGATGCAGGAGTGTACAAGTTGGATTGTGAATGTGGTCTCTCTTACATAGGACAAACAAAAAGATCTATAAAAACCCGCGTAAAAGAACATATAGCTGACTTGAAGCACCGACGTATCGGGAAGTCTGCAGTTTGTGAACATGTTCAAGATCGTCCCCGCCATTACATTAGATTTGATAGACCAACAATCCTCGCAAAAGAACACCGATTCCTACCTAGGATGATTCGCGAGGCTATTGAAATTAAAAAACATCCTAATTTCAATAGAGAAGATGGATGGGTGCTGCCATCTGCTTGGGATCCTATAATTAATAAAATTAAATCCAAACCCAAGTATACCACTGCTAGACTTCAAGATACTGTAAGCTCATTCTGCGTAGATCGAACCAAAAATTAATATTAAAAAACTGAAGGTAGCCGGGCTAACTATGACATTGGGACGTCAAACACCTCAGTCCCCCCCGTGACCATGGGTGCTGTAAAGCACCCGAAACGTCGGGAATTAAAAAGTAAAATTAAACGCGATATAATCCGTAAAAGTTAGTTTCATTTAATTTTCCAAGGCACATTAACATGTTGCCGTATTCACGAACATTATAAACGTACCTACGCGTTAGGCATTATTAAAACAAAACAAAAAACACAAAACGTAACAACAAGAACAATATCATTAATTAATAAATAACAAGTAATAACGACAATAATTTAATAAACAAAACAATTGAACTATCGCTCGTGATAGTCAAGACGGAACTGTCTCAAAAACTAAAATTATTAATCAATCCCGCCAAAACAAATGTGCATGAGGTAAACGTCCTTGAAGCATGTGTAAATTCTACAGCGCGAGGCGACACGAGACAGCGTGTGTGTGAAAGGGAAGGGTAGATAGAGTGAGTAGTATACCTAATGCATTGTTTCGTACCGATCTAGATAAGAGTTCGGCGCCCGCGAGGATATTGACCCTATTGTCAGCTGATTTTCTTTTTTAAGTTTCACTGCTGGTTTTATGTTTAAGTATTTTCATGATTATTCGGGATCGAATTTCTTTGTGACCCATCATCATAGGTATCCTTAGTACTATCATCTGTCTTCGTTTTCGGGAGCGTTTCACAAACACCCGGTGTATATATATATTACAATATATTTTTTATTATGCAATATTAAAAATAACCGGCCAAGTGCGAGACGGACCCTCGCATGAAGGGTTCCGTACCATCGTAAACACGTTTCTTGTAGGGGAGCCCTTTTAATTTTTATTTATTTTAGTTTTTATTTGTTGTTATAGCGGCAACGGAAATACACATTCTGTGAAAATTTCAACTGTCTTCCTATTACGGATCATGAGATACAGTCCGCTAACAGACAGACGGACTGACAGCGGAGGCTTAGTAATAGGGTCCCGTTGGTTACCCTTTGATTACGGAACGCTAAAAATGATTTGTGTTAAATAATTAGCGCAACAACACACTTCAATATAGTAACAATTTCCTACAAATTAGGCAAAGTTTGGAAAGTAATACAAATGGAAAATTTTTTGGATATAAAGGTAATGAAAATCCATTTTATGGAATATAAAAGTGTGTCATACATGAGATAAATTATGTCTCACAATAGCTGTATAAAATTAAAAACACTGCGGTGACCAAACAGCTTGCCAGGCATGGCAACTTTTTACAAATATCGCCTCATGGTGGGGATCCCTATGAGTCAATCTATGGGGAAACCTATAGTACGCGAAAAACCTAACTTTTATAAGCAAATTTCACTTCTAAAATTTGATTTGCCACACACTCGGTAGTAAAGAAAAAACATTGTAAGAAAAACCTAAATAAAAAAAATATTTAAAGTAAATAAATGAGTTCGTTAACGCGCAGTAAGATAAGACACGATGAGTTCTTCCCTATTAGGAATATGAAGATGCCTGTGCCCGGCAGTAGGATGTATAAAGGCATCTTACATTTTGCCCTCGTAATAGATAGGCGCTATTTAAAATAAAATTACATATAATTTAAATCTTTGATTTTAGTGACATCCTAGCTCTATTACTACTATATTTACGGTTATTAGATATTAAAGTTTACATGTTTTTATTTAGTTAGTAGTTGTTTTTGCTAAGTTATTCCTCTTATGAGTAATATAAACACATGTATGTTGTGTGTTATGAAGACATATCTACAGAAAAGAAAAACACAACTCGCCTTTTCGCATTACAGTTGCACAAGACTATCTATCTATCCTTCACACATACCATTCATCGGTGATACTGGTTTAATATTGTACTTTTGTTAACTTGGGTATTGCGTCAATATTTGTGAGAAAACATATTTTTTTGTTAACTATATTTTAGGTATAAGTAAAATCTTAAATATAAATATAGTTATAATTATAAACATAGTTAAATCTTTAGAGAATATTGTTTTAAATAATTTGAATTACCATTTATAAGATTACATTAATATGTAGCTAATGACTCAACGCCACCGTTGGTTAACTTTCGTATATAAACTTCAAATTAATATTCATAGCCTTCGATTTTCATAAAACAAAGACTAAATGTAACGCGAAGATACGCTTATATACGATTTTCTAAACGATTATTTTGAAATTAGTGCTTAAGACGTGATAGGTTCATAAACAAACAGACAGACAGAAAATACTAAAAATAATAGAAATGTATTAAATTACTTATTTTTTGCCCTCTCAGTAATTTTTGTCATAAAAATATAAAATGTTAAGACACCTGCAATTTACAATTCAATGTCATCAATTTACATTCAATGATTTCTCCAGGCGAGTCTACTCTAAGAAACATATTACATAAATACGACAATTTCGTTAATGAGCTTTTTTGGCGCGGTCGCGGTGTACAGAAACACAGTGTTCGCTGCTCAGCGGGGACAGTACAACTCATGGATAATTAAATGGTTAAACGAACTTACCTTACGTGAAGTTCAACCATAATTATACGAAGCTCCTTGTCCGAGACGTTCTTTACAACATGTAGTACGCCGTATTTTATACCAGTACTATCACAGTTATCCAAGCTCCTAAAAAAAAAATTGGAACGGCAGAATGTATGCACAACGCTATATCCACCTGTACGTCAAATGCAATGTCATTATGTTTAAAGCAAGGGATTAGATGAACAACTCTAACCCAGGGAGGGTTGGGCTGGGAGTACCGTCTCGGACAAGGAGCTTCGTATAATTATGGTTGAACTTCACTTAAGGTAAGTTCATTTAACCATTTAATTATACTCTCTCCTTGTCCGAGACGTTCTTTACAACATGTAGATGTTTGAAGCCAGGGTTGCGAATTATAATACCAATGAATGGACAAATTTGCAATTATCCTTATTTTATATAAAAAATTTGAAGGTATTATATATATATTACATATTTGATTTAATAACATAAAATAAATTATCTTTATTTTATAACATTTCCTTATACACGTAAGGCTAGCTTGATTGCAGCAGAAGTGGCCCGTAGAAGAAATATAATTGTGAAAAAAACACAATAATCTGGAAACTCTGTTCCCGTTTAATTTAAGTAAATTTTAATTTAACATCTTATAACTTGTGAAATGCTTTTCTAAATGGGTTTTTGTGAGTTAATGTTAAATTTATCAATATCTTCTGTTACGCTTTCTATTAATTATTCACAGGAAAGGCTTAAGCTTATCTCATTTATTTTTTCCCATGCAATCGCTGTTGAAGTGAAATTGTACCTTATATCTTAACTATACCTCTGAACTCTACTTGGAATAAATGTAATATTTATGAAGGACAATATTTAATAAATTTTATGACTCATCACAGCTAAGCTTATTATTAGTTTTCTAAATTTTTGTAATCTCAAATCTTTATTGCAACATTTTGATGTTAATAATATAAAACTAACTTATTATTAAGTCTATGTTTATAACAAAAGCCAAAGTAAAAAAATCACAAAAGCCCAGTAAGGAATTACATTACACTTACTGCAAAATTGGTACTATAGAGAAATAATAGTTTTATAATTTATAGTATTTAACAAAGGAGAGTTCACTCTGTATGAGTATGAATTTTGGAGTGCCATACTTTTACAAAATGCTTCACTAATAGTACCTATGATGTGTGAGATGCCTATGAGGTGATAGTAACATGTGAAACAGTAGTGTATGATTCTCTGTAAAGTGGTGTTAATAATGTGTTATTTTATTCAAAATGAATAATTTGAATCTTTTATTTAATATGCCTTTGCACTTGATTCACATTTACCCCCCCCCCCCCATGTGGACAACCAAAAAACCTATGGTTATGTGTATTCGGTAAACTTAATTTTTGACAGCATATTAACAGCATAGCAACTAGTGGAAATGCATAGAAGAATCACCCCCAATCTAATATAACTGCCATGGTTTCTGGGTCATACCTGCAGAAAAAGATTGTTCTGTGTAATAGTATTATCATTTCTCGGTACAAATAGATCAATTTTTAGTTTTGACACCGTTTTATGATCTTGTTGAATACACTTGAAAGACTTCTTATGACTATTCTAGTTTACTTGGCTTAATTTCAGATTGATATATAATTTCCAATATTTTTCATTTAATTGATAGAATTGAATCCTCAATAATTAATGAAAGAGAACCCTCTATATCTTGTTAATGTATAAAGCAGTGGTTTTATCAACTCTGAGTAAAATTGTACACCATAAGTATTATTAATTTGTAGTAAGTATTATTCAAAATATCTATATTATTGTTTTGTTTTAAAGGTTTTGAATTGTGTTCTACAATTTTCAAAATTATAAGCATATACTACTTTCATATCCAATAATAATATAAATCATATCCGATCATATCCAATAATAATATATGTAATTTCCTCACAATGAAGGACTAAGACCCAAAAAATTGTCTCAGTTGCAATGGCTTCTTTCCACCCAGTTGAGAAGTGTCCGTTTTTATTTCAGAAAACTTTATGCTTTTTAATAATTTTATAATTTGCAACATTATTCACTACCTTCCATAAACATTATTATGTACATAATAGTTAAAAACACAACATAATTAACCTTATATTACTGATAGCAACCTAAATGGCTTATGCACAAATACTTATACACATAATTGTGATATGAATAGCTACTCTATAGTAGCTATTCATATCACAATTATGTGTATAAGTATTTTTCCATAATTTCCTTTCACAGCAAATTTATTTGTTGCTAACATCTTTTGGTAATCTATTTTATGCATCTGTCAGACATAACTCTATTGTATGTATGTTTACCATAGTTATTTTACTATATGAAGGTAATAATAACCTGGTAGATATGAAACCCTACATAAAATGACTGAACAAAACATTTTTTTTTAAGATTACCATTTTTACTATATACTTAACATATAACTTATATTTTAACTTGTCATAACCTTTAAATACCTTATAATACTAAAATTGTTTACTATAATAATTTTGAAATTTCTTTTTAATTGTTCAATATACAATTGTTTTAAGTAGTGAATTTTGTAAGTATTATATTTTCCCAAAAATATATTTTATGTACCGCTGTAAGCCATTGATGCATTTTGCACCTCATTATTACATTTAAAACCCAATGATGCTAAAAATTGCTATCTTTCTTGTAACTTAGGTTATACTAAGCTACATAATACAGCTCGGATGCAACAATGAGTCTTTGTTTAAATTTAATTCATTAATCATGGTATGGCTAGAATGTGTCTAACAGTAGAAAATTGCTCCATAGGCAAATTTTTTGGTTTCAATGACTTTCTTTTTAAATAGTTTTATTACATCAATAATAATAATTCGGTGCTTACTTTCTGTTACCGAGTTTTTTATTTATAGTTTGTTAATTTCTTAAAATTTACATTAAAACTAAGGTCATGAAAAATTTACAGGCTAACTGTTGTCTTTTTATTATTCTTTTAATAATTTAAGAAAATTATTGTAATTCCATCTGATGGTGGACAATATTATTTTTGTTTTGCAGACATGCCAAAATTGGTTTCATAAGCTCCGTATGGAGCCAAGTAAATCCCAAGAGGATATAATTAAAATAATAGCTTATATTCAATCTTTCACATTTTTCTAAACAGATTAAAATGTATAATCTTTTAAGACTATTTAAACCTGTAAACTCTTGATATTTAATATCAAGGTAAACAGTCTCATATCACATCTTTTCTTACTTCCATGTCATATTATCCATCCATCCGTTGCAGCCTATAAGTCGACTGTGGAACATAGGCCTCCCCTTCGACACAGAAGGTGGATGAATATTATGTAACTTTTTTAAAAGTGTCTACATAATAATATGTAATAATATACTGTCTTTAAATTTTAACATGTATCTATAAATCTCATAATTTGTTTGGGAATTACAATTTTAAGGACTAGTAAACTGACTCTCACCTTGAGCAACAGGGTAGTTTCGTCCCAGAATTCAGTTATTATTTCTTACTTGTTCTGCCAATTTTTAAGGGTCCTCAAGTTTTACATAACCTTAATAAAACCATAAGTTAAGTTTATTAATAGCACTTATTTCTTTCCCAAATCAGAATTTTCTGATAAAATAATGAAAGGTTTAGTTGCAATCTCAGGGTATATAATTACGAGACCTGCTGGCCCTTTTAGATATTTGGTATGTTGGAATATAATTTGCTATTTTGATGCCCAGCGATCATCTGGGGGTTTTTTTATGTTGACAATTTTTGGACTTCTTTTTGACGAACCCCCCTGACCCGGAGACTTTCTGATATTTTTACATCTGTAATTTTGTAACAACTTTTTCATTATGTTGTACTCGTAATATTAGTCACCTTTGTAATAAAAATTATACCATTATTTATTTTTAGTCTAAATCCCAGTACAGCACAATGTTTTACTTTCTAGTGATAGCGCTTTGTATGTCAATTCAAAACCTGTCTAACCTCTAAGTGATAGCTCTAAGGTCTGAATAGTTAACCATGTCTATCCTCTAAGTGATAGCTCTAAGGTGTGCATAGTTAACCATGTCTATCCTCTAGGTGATAGCTCTAATGGTTTAAAGCCTGCAGTGAATTCTTCTGAGTCCTAGCCCATCTTGATATCTTCCTTCAAGTGGTATCGCTTTATATGTCAATTTAAAACTTGTCTACCCTCTATGTGATAGCTCTAAGGTCTGAATAGTTAACCATGTCTATCCTCTAAGTGATAGCTCTAATGGTTTAAAGCCTGCAGTGATGTCTTCCGAGGCCTAGCCCATCTTAATGTCTTTCCTCTAATGGTAGCGCTTTATATATCAATTCAAAACCTGTCTGCCCTCTTAAGTGATAGCTCTAAGGTATGAATAGGTACATGTCTATCCTCATAAGTGATAGCTCTATGGCCTGAGTAATTTATACCATGTATATCCTCAGTGATAGCTCTAATGGTCTGTATAGAGCATTTTATATAACTTATGCTAGATATTCTTCCAACAGTTTTTAAGTCCTCAGTAATTCCGCCAGAAACCAGATAATCCTGTCCCAAGATGTTGATGGCATTTTATTTCTTTTTAACTATATACATGAACCCATATATTCGAAGTAATAGTTCTAATGGTCTGTTTGTAGCATATCCATATAACTCATGTAATATATTTTCCCAGCAGTTTTAAGCCTATAGTATTTGTTTTTGTATCTCAGTATTGCATATTATATTGTCCAACAAGATGGTGATAGTGTATTAGCCTGAGTATTTTCCTTCTCCTATTTTCCCAATACTGTCCCAAAATTACCTGCATGTGGCAAATTTTGCCCAATGACTATGATAAATGGCGACTGCCAAACTAATGCTCAAAAGACGAATTGAACACGAAAGTAAGAAAAACATATTAAATATATCACTCCATTTCTCAACGTATCTCTATATATATATCTCAACCTACATTTATTGGTTGGAAATACCTATTTATTATTTCATATTATACGAGTGACGAGGTTATGTTATTAAAGCTTATTGATTTTCATTGATAATTAATCATACTTGTTATTAAGTGTTTCTATACACAGTGAATTTTGTAATTTTTTTTAAATATTAATATTACTTAAAATAGTAACAGAATGGCAAATGTTAACAGGCTCATCGGTAACTGAAGCATGTTCTGTGATGTTTTATTTATTTATTCTTTATTGTAATCACCTTGGATCTTGCAATTGGCGGCCTTAATGCTTTGTGGTATTCTCTGCTAGTCAACCCTGAAAGAGTTTGATTTTCAAGAGGTATATTTCTTGCAGATGTTATCAAGATATTCGTTTGTTATCAGTACCAAATGCGTGATACTCGACAACTTTGCTTCAAGATAGGTGACAACGCTCGATTGAAGAACTACAATAAATACAAACTTTCTTCTTGATAAAAAATGAAATAATGTAAACAATCGTATTTGAATTTATTGAATAAAATAATAAAACATAGGGGTCACGTACGGGTGGAGGGAGATAGGGCTCCACGAGATTAAAAGGTGGGCATTTTGCGCTCCAAAGGGGATCCGCTACCATATAGAAGCTACATAGAAACAATAGAAGAAATTACCAGAAGGAGCTCTTAAGAAATAGTGAATTAATAGGAAAATCCCTCACCCGAACCACCTAGCTGTCAAATTAAAATATAATTTGTGTTTTCTTATTTTTCTCTAGACCTACCAGCAATAGTCCCACAAAAACCCACCACTGGTATTATGGTGAACCCGTATAAATTATTTTGATTTATTTTGTGATTAATCGTTGTCACATCGTAATTAAATCCACCGCGTCTTCATATTCTGTGTACAATGTAGTAAAGGTAAAAAGAGGCAAATGCCAATGACAAATACATTATCTAGCCTAGTAACTGGCTGTAAATTTTATGGTGAGAAATGGTAGTTGGTACGATAGCCGATTAATGTAAGTACCTGTCATGGGGAAGGTACCTACATAATATTATGTCAAGCAATACCAAAAACTGA
Source organism: Parnassius orleans (assembly GCA_029286625.1). Lineage (NCBI taxonomy): Eukaryota > Metazoa > Arthropoda > Insecta > Lepidoptera > Papilionidae > Parnassius > Parnassius orleans. The sequence goes on along the minus strand of JAGSMP010000821.1, from coordinate 17,889 downwards.
AATGAAAATCTCACAGCCTATCTGACGGTAAGTGACACACATATACATCTACAGCGAACTTCAAACAAATAAGGCTACAGATACGTTATCATCTAAGATGGAATGCCTTACAGCCTGTAATTATAGTGACTCCCTATACCCTTCAGCCTGGTACACACAGCAGTGCACGGACTGCAGCTTGTCGATTGATATGGGTAAGTGTGTTGTACCTACCTAAACGGAATCCTAAGCAGAAAAGAGTCCTACCATCTATTAAATGCTGATGTAGAAAAACAACATATTGACACAACATCAAGAGTAATATTTACGTAACGGATTCAGCCTTTTTGTTTATACCTAAACCAGTTACGGAACAAGTGGTGGTTATCTTAAGTATTAGGATCTTTTAACTCTAAAAAAGGAGACACCCTTCTTAAATATCGGTGATCATATAATTGTTTTATACAAACCCAACGAAAGTTTATTTCGGCTCGTAAAATCCTTATTTATTACATTATTTATTACACACATTTTATTAGCGCCTGAAAATTTACAGATTACAATTACAATGAAATGCAACGAATGCTATTATAAACAATAAGGTAAATGTTATTATAAAACTTCAATTTCAAAAAGAATTGCTAGTTCTAGAAACTTTAAGATATAGAATTTGTATTAAGTAATAAAACAGCAAAAAAAAAATCACGCAAAGTTATAAAGATTCTGGCATTGTCCTTTCGGTGAGGAGAAGTTATAAGCCTGTGATTACTATATCATTGTTTTAATATATTTGAACAGATGACGCTGAATAAAATTTATAATGAAGTGACGAGCCTGCGATTACTACATCAAAATTTTAATATATTTCAACAGATGGCGATAAAAAATATTTATAATTAAGTGACGAGCCTGTGAATACTATATCATAGTTTTAATATATTTAAACAGATGACGCTGAATAAAATTAATAATTAAGTGACGAGCCTGTGGTCACTACATCATAGTTTCAATATATTTGGACAGATGGCGTGATTTAAAATTTATAATTAAACGAAAAGACTGTGATAACAATATCATAGTTTTTACCTATTTCAACAGATGGCGCTAAATAAACTTTGTATTTAAGTAATAAGCCTGTGACTACTACACCATAGTTTAAATATATTTCAACAGATGGCGCTAAATAAACTTTGTAATTAAGTAATGTGCCTGTGACTACTACACCATAGTTTTAATATATTTCAACATATGGCGCTAAATTAAATTTATAATTAAGTAAACAGCCTGTGATTACAATATCATAGTTTTAATATGGTACAACAGATGGCGTTAAATTTTTTTTTATAATTAAAGCAATCTGTAGACCGCTATGATGTACTAATAATGTAACTCACTATTATTTATTCTAAATAAATATAAATAAAATAATACAATACAATTATGTTGATGACATAAGACATGTACTTTGAAAACGTGTGGAAATATTTCCATAAAATGGCGTTATGATATCGTCTTGAATACACCTAACTAATTTTATGAATTTTACCTTCCATATTTTGTATTTCTCGTCTTTCGAGTCCACTGCACCCATGGTTTTATGAATAGAATAAAATAATTTTATTCAATATAGATTATTACATAATACTTATTGAAAGTAATTTTTTTATTTACCACTGTTTCGGAAAATATCTCTGTTCTAGGAAGAACCAGCAAGAAACCCAGTGGGACACTTTTTTTTAAACATATTTCATTTTACAATAATTTTGTTTGTACAATTTTTAAATGAATTTTCATAGAACCAGCATGGTGGCCATCACCTGATTCCCAGGGGTTATTTTCATTTACATATTCTTTGATATTATAATAACTCTTTTTGTACAATTTTTCTTTAATAAAACACTTAAATTTATTTATTGACAAATTTTGTAAATTTTCTGGGATTTTGTTGTAAAAGCGTATACGTCGCCCCATAAATGAATAACTAATTCTGTTGAGTCTAGTAACTGGTATTACAAGCTTATGTTTGTTCCTAGTGTTTAAAGTGTGAGCATCTTTATTAATAACAAAGTTATTTATGTTTTTATGTACATACATTACATTTTTATAAATATATTGCGATGCCAAATTTAATATATTTATTATATATAAGCTGACTCTCCAGAAGAGGCGGATGTGCTGTTGAGGGCACAAAATGAAGGGATTTATATCGAGCTCTGGAAAATCCTCCACCGTAGGGACGGGGAGAATGGGATCCTAGTAAACTTTTCTCTGGATGACCCATCAGCGGAGGCTCTTCGGGCGGCAGGCCGCAGAGTCATTCTTTTGATTTTTTTTATTATTCCTTTTTATTTAAGGGACTTTCGTTATTATTAACATGTCAGTCCCATTGTACCTTATAACTAAATAGCACAAAACAATTTATTAAATTACTTATACAATACTTAATAGATGATAAACTATTTCAGCAGCATCTGACAGTGGTTCAGAGAGTATACTTTGATATTCCCTTATGTTCTACATTTTAATGTCAGTTTTGGCGACCAGTAGTTTTCTCTCGTGATGGTTTTTGGAACATTGCGCAAGCAAGTATTGTATGTCTTCGATTGTGTTGCATGTTTCGCTATTTGGAGATTGTTTCTTTTTCATCATGAAAGCATACTTGTTACACTGAATGTGTCCGGAGCGAAGTCGCATTGCTAATACAACAGATTTTCTGTTGAATAGACATTTATTAAACCAAGGCACTTTCGTGGGCTGACTCTGGATAGTTTTGTACCAAATCCTTTTTTCTTGCGACCTTTTATCAAAATATTCTTTCCAAAGTTCATAACATTTATCTTTGTATATAATTAAAATTTCTGTATAATCTTGGTCAATATTACATTCTCTTCTTTGTGTAATTGCCAATTTAGCCAGTTTATCAGTCTCCTCATTGCCTTGTAAACCGATGTGTGATGGTACCCACTGCAATACTAAATTACGGTTTTTACATTGAAGTTTAAATATTTGATTTAATATATAGTATGCTATCGATACACCTCTGAGACTAGAGGCGCAACGAGCAATATGTTGAAGAGCACTCTTGCCACCAGTTAGTATGACTGTTTTTTTAAAATATGTTGTATCAGCATATAATAGGGCATCATTTGTAGCAATTAATTCAGCTGACATTATCGTCAAATTATTAGGAATTTTAACCTTACATTTATTACCCAGTAATGAATCTACATAAGCAGCACCTACCCCACATTTATTCTTGGATCCATCACAAAAAAGCTTGTGCCATCCAAAATATTTAACATTCAATTCATTGATAACATTAGACTTTAAAGAATTTATCTCCTGACATCTTTTAGCACTTTTGATACAATCTAAGTCTTCCTTGATTACGGTTTTAATATTAATACTTGATACCCAAGTATTTAAAAAGAACATATCTAATGGATCCGAAGAATACAGATTAATATTATTAACTTGTTCTAATGTCATAGCTAGAAGTGGTTTCTTTTTATTTTGCCAGTACCTATCTTGCCAGAATAGGCTGAGTTCTGTTAGTAGCTTAATAGTTGTATTATTAGTTCTAGATTAATTTTTCAGACAATATTTATATGCTAGAAATTTCCTTCTTATAGATAGGGGCAGATGTGATGCTGCGACAGATTTTCACAAAATATTGATATTCGACAAAAATGATTGAAAATTATAAATACAGAAGAATTGGTTTCCAAAAGAAAATAGTCGACTATATGCAGCAAGTACTTTGAAGAAAAATGTTTTCTCATAGAGGTGCCCACTGTGTAGTAGCGGTGTAAGAATATATCCACTACCCCATATCATCCCGTGGGCGTCGTAAGAGGCGGCAGAGGGAAACAAATCAGGAGATGGGCAGCAGCGGCTTCTTTATAACGAAAAAAAAAACCGTGTGTATGTACTTACGTACGCACGTAGGAAGTTATACTTCTTTAGCGTAACAAAACAAAAATAACTAAAAATAGCTACCATAAATATAGTTATCAGTTCCCACGAAAACTTGAGAGACAGTTACCCACTAAAGTTGTCGCTTTGAGGTGTCAGTGTGCACGCGCATCGTAACAACTTCATGGTGCCGGTTTTAGCTGTCGGTGTGCGCGCGCATCATAAAAAAATCACTCTCATCATTTTTCCCAAACGCCCCAAAAGAAGTATAACTTCAAAAATACAAAAACTGCGGTTGCCAATCCGCTTGCCATGCATAGCAACTATGGGCAATCTATGGGGGAGGCCTATGTTCAGCAGTGAATTTTAATAGGCTGTAACAGTAACATAGAGGTGCGACGGCTCCGTGGCGCAGTGGCTTAGCAATGAGTAGCTGCGCTAAGGGCCGCGGGTTCGAATCCCGCACGGAACAAGTATTTGTATGGTCTACAAATAATTGTGCCGGGTCTGGATGTTTGTCCTTGTGAAATTTATGTTTGTAAACTGCCCCCACGATACAGGAGAAATATTTAAAAAAAAAATTAAGGGAAAAACTATAACACATCCAACCATAAACACTTATTAATAAAATTACATATTATTGAAGCTTATTTTATTATAAGAATATTATAATTTATTTATAATAGATATGTACCTGAATAGCAATGGGTATCTGAATATGTTTCGCAATTTTCTAAAAATTGACATCGTAGTTTTGTTTAATACCTCTTTAGTATACATTTCCTATCGCGATTTGGTTTTACGTACTAACTTTTTATTTATGTACACATCATAACACACATATAATTTTTTTAGAGCGTTTCTTTCAGTGAATTTATATTAACAATTTTTAAAGTTTATGTATGAACTAAGTGGTAGGACCCTATTTCTGTCTGGGAGGTCGTCTGGGTAGGTATTACCCTCTTACCTAGTACCGGTATAAATACAGACTGTGAGGCATTCCATCTCAGTCCGTATAGGTAACAACGACCTTGTACCTATACGGACTGAGTTATAGTTTGAAGTAAGCTGCAAGTTTCCATGGGCTGCAGTAGCCACTTACCATCGTCAGGTTGACTGTAAGTGCGTTGGATACTTCAGTTTTATAAAAATATTTTAACTAATAAATCCTAATATTTTTAACATATTTTATAACATGTATTTTCGGAATGTCAACAATATTCTGAATTAACACCTTTTATTGGATTGCAGACACGATATTTCAATATTTATTTAATTAGTATAGCCATTCAGCGAGGATACGCATCCAGCGTTCTTGGCGCAATACCATAAGGAGCAAGACTGTATGATAATTTAAGTTTTTAGTATGTTTTTATTATATATAGTTTTTTTTAAATATTAAAAAAATACAAATGATAGTATGTATTTCAATGTTTCATTATGTCCACAATAAGCCGCCATGTTAGTTTTATGTGAAACCCGAGAAAGGGCACAACGCTTTTAAAGATATCTAATTTGTCAATATACGATGAGTAGTTTAGAAGATCTGAGGAAACAGAGGTACATACATACATACATAGCCGTCTATAATCGTAACCATCCGTTTGGCTTCTCCGTAGTTGGGTAATAATATTCAATTATATCATCTGTGTCAAATCAGAAGGCACGAATATACTGCAATCGGTATCGATAATTACAGTTGAGGCAGACAATGCATGGTGTAGCAGTATTTGTCACCCACACATGCACATTACACGCACACTTGTGTATTTTGATTTTGGTCTCGCCCTAATCAATTCATTGCCAATCTATACTATACTATATACTAATATTATATATATAATTTAGTTATATATATAATATTTAACTAAAAAAATAATTCATTATATATATATATATATATATATATATATATATATATATATATACATATATACATATATATAATTCATATATAAATACGTGCATATATTATTTATTGCAACGTCTTATTTAAATACCAGTAGTGATCTTTAAGGTTATTTAACTGCAGAGAGTGGTGATGGCATTATCACTAGTTCTCTGTCTGTCTCTGAAATTCTCGTCTCGCATTTTTCTCATGTCTCGAAAAATTTCAATGTGGTTCATATAAATGCCCAAAGCATTTCAGCTCATATCCCAGATATGCTGGCAACCTTTGACTGTAAGAACATTCAAGCTATTCTTGTTTCTGAATCATGGCTTAAAACCGTGCCTTCCTTCAACTTCTTAATCCCTACCCGGCTTCCAGCTCATAAGAAATGATCGTGCTGTAGGCGGTGTTGGTGGAGTTGCTATATATCTTCGTGCATATATCCCTTTCTCTGTGATTGATATGTCGACACAGCTACCTCCGTCTAATGCTGGCGAATACCTTTTTGTAGAGGTGGAGCTGAATCATACCAAAGTCCTGCTCGGGATATATTATTGTCCTTCTTCACGTATAAACTACTTTACTTCTTTCGAAAGTATTCTTGAAAATGTATCTTCCTTGTATTCACATACAATTATTATGGGCGATTTTCCTGAAACAAGGTCCCCGTTCCGCCTCCCTTCAATCCATTGCAGATTCCACTAATCTCTTTATTCTGCCTCTAAAGGCAACACATCATTTTCCTAATGCTAGTCCGTCACTTCTTGACCAAATTTTTGTGTCTTCCACTGAACTAGTCTCTAAACATGGTCAATGCTCAGCTGATGCGTTCTCTTATCATGATCTCATATTTCTTACGTATAAAATACTTCGTCCTAAAATTAAGTCAAAATTTCTTCTGCGACGCAATTTTGGTGGTATGAATATTAATAGTCTTCGCGAATATGCGTCAAACATTGATTGGTCGCCACTTTTCAATGCGGAATAAGTAGATGACAAGGTAGTATTCTTTGCGGCTAACTTAACTAGTCTCTACGATAAACATGCTCATTTCATGCCGTCAGAATGAAACACCTTCTTTTACCGTGGTTAACGGAAGAAATTAAAATCTTATTAAAAAGAAAGCTGCAGCTAATTCAAAATATAAATACAAACCTACAGACATAAACTGGGAAAAATATGTTACTATCCAAAATCACTGCAATAAGTTGTGTAGGAATGCTCAACGCCATTATATCCATGAATTAGTACAGAATGATGATCCAGCTAAAGTCTGGAAATTTCTCATAGCAATGGGGGTTGGAAAGTCACGTAGTAATGCACTACCTAAAGATTTAAATATTGATTTACTAAATCGACACTTCTCACCTTCGCCTGACTTTAATGGGGCACTTAAATTAAATACATTAAATCATCTTTCAACACTTTTAACTTCTGATTACTCACCAATTGTCTTCAATCAATGCACTGCTTGTGATGTTAAGAAGAGCATTTTGTCCATTACTTCCAACGCTATTGGCAACGACTGTTAATAAGTTTTGAGATGCTCGAAATTTAAAAAAGGAACGCACACGTGTTATATGTTTCTAAAAAGCAAATTTATTTAAAAATAGAACTCAATAAGCCAATTGTATATTAAAAAAAAAACAGAGTTCTATTAATATTCCTGCAACGCTTCCCGCGCTTTTCATTTAAAACGATGGATCTTAACCGTGAACATTTGCGCGCTATGTTATATTATGATATTAAATTTGGTTTAACCGAACAATTATGCTTACAACGGCTACAATCAGCATTAGGGGACTCAGCTCCATCACGCGCAACAATTTTTAGGTGGTTTGCTGAATTCAAAACTGCTGACCAAAGAACCGGGGCCCCGCAAACAGCGTAACGGCAGACATTGTATGGACTACTGAAATGTTGGTGCGAGAAACCCACGAATCACATATACGGACATCGAAAAGATTGTAGGCATTAGTTCGGGGAGCATTCATACCATCCTACATCAACATCTTGGAGTGAGGAAGCATTGTTGTCGATGGATCCCTCGTTTGCTCTCCGAAAACGATAACGCCTCTTCACATGCCTCCCTTAGAACAAAAGCATTTATTGAGGAATCTGGTGTTGAAGCACTAAGTCACCCACCTTACAGCCTTGACTTAGCTTCTTGTGATTTCTTTTTGTTCCCAAGAGTCAAAGAAAAAATAAAAGGCAAGTTTTTCAAGCGCCGAAGAAGCCGTGGCTGCCTACGAAGAAGCGATTTCCGACCTGTCAGATCAAGACTGGCAAAAGTGTTTTTAGAGTTGGTTTAGTCTAATGGAACTTTGTATAGAGCATGATGGAGAATATTTTGAAAAGATGTAAAATAAATATTAATATTATCTAGAATACTTTCTGTATATCTTAAAACTTATTGAGTGTCCCACGTATAATCATCCCAATCCTATGTCATATCCTTAGTTCCTCAATTTCTTGTAGTGTTTTTCCTTCAACCTGGAAAGATGCTCAAATTATACCATTAGCTAAAAAATGAAATCCTGCATCCTTCTTTGACTATCGCCCTATATCCATATTATCATTCCTGTCCAAAGTCTTTGAAAGGCTTGTGTCTAATCAGCTTAACGCTTTCCTTTGTAATAATCTCCTGTTAAATCCTTTACAATCTGATTTTCGCCGAGGGCATAGCACTAGCACAGCTTTAGTCAATATTACGGAATATATCAGATATGGTATGGAGAATGGTAAATTAACTGTACTTTACTGGATTTTAGTAATGCATATAATTCTGTCGATTACGGCATCTTACTGGGCATATTAAGATCTCCTAATATATCTCCATCGGTGGTTGAAAGGTTTCGAAGTTACCTTTTTGGGCGCCGGCAACGCTTACGCATTGATGATACATTCTCATCATGGTGTAGCGTCATTGCTGGTGTCCCACATGGTGGCGTTTTATCAACTTTGCTTTTTTCAGTTTTTATTAATTCAATATCCACTAAGATAAATTCTTCCTATCGTTTATATGCAGGTGATTTTCAGATATATACACAAGCGACTCCTAGTGACTTAGGTGTAGCTATTAAAACCCGGGGGTAAGCTCTCATCATAACAACAAAATGAGTCCAAACTCGGCATACCTAGTTCTACTTGTCCAGGAGTTCTAGCAGTAGTCACCGAAGTACACCATCAGGTCTGTTTATCAAGCCTAGAGGTTAGGTCTCATCATAACTAACAAAACGAGCCCAAACTTAGCACACCTAGTTCTACCCGTCCAGAATTTCTAGTAATAGTCATCGAAGTACATCACCAGGTCTCTCCATCATATCCCGAGGTAAAGTCTTATCATAACTAACGAAATAAAATATTATAATAAAAATGTGTGATAATAAAAATAATAATATTATTTTACTTTGTCAAGTACCTATGTATCAAATTCGAATATTTTGTGTTTGTACAGCGATCTTTTTCAGCTGGTGCAATCAGGCAGGCGATACAGTATCCACTTACGATGGCGGCCGAGCGCGGACTGTGGTTTCATCGAAATTTTTGTGCAACAAATCAAAACAGGCACCAAAAATAAAATAACCCCTATTAGCAAAATATGTGAAAAAATAAGAATCAGTTTTTATTTTTTTTACGACAATTTGTGAAATTTTGATAAAAGTAAACACCATTTTTTGTTATTGAATATGTCTCTCTACTTACAGTTTTTTAGAAATCTTAATATATGTTGATAATAGAACAAAAAATGTACCTAAACATGAGCCGGTATCGTTAATTTTGCAGAAATTGGCTAGGGAAGATCGTTTTTACAATATAAAAAACTATTATTTTCAACAAAAAAAGTTACACCATTTGAAGATAGAGAACCATTCTATGCGTGGTAGTTATTAGCTATGTTTGATTTGGCTTAGTTTTGACACAAAATGTACCGAAGAACAGCATAATTTTGCCCGATTTGCAAACGCACCCTTAACGACAAATTGCTAATATATTACTGTTTATTTACGGCTCCGTAGCAGTCAAATGACATGCTAGGACGGACCTACAAAAATATACTTTATTTCAGGGGTATTTTCAAGACTATTATCGAAGAAATTTTAATTAAACTCATACTTTTACTAAAGTCAAACCATAGCAGGACTCAAAATATATGTGGCTCCATCTAGTTACTAGCAGACGTGAGAAAAAACAATGAGCCACAAAGTCAAAAACAGTTTACTTACGATTTCTTGAAAAGGCATAACTAAAATATTATTTGATGAATTTATTTCAGTGATGGTGATCCTTTTTAATAATTGGTTGAGTTATTATATAAACAATTTAGTTCATTAATACCCAACTCCGTTCCGGATTCCTTTCTTAAACAAGATAATTGTAAGTGTAAAGAATTTAAAAGTAGTTTAATAACAATAAATATTATATCAATGTAATGTACAAATTAATAGGAAATCCATTTTTATATTCATTAAATACGTACTAGATTCCCGTTTTCCTTAAAGTGAAACATACGGTCTGCTCTCGGCCATATTCCCTCGGGGTGGCGCTGAGGTCATAATTTTTTAGTTTATTTGGGTTTTTGTGTAATTGGAACATTATTAATTCGTAGAAGTAGCTACCGCTTTACTCGGACATTATACTTTATTGTACTAGGTCATATCATTGCCTGAAAATCCACACAATTTGACACAAAACCCTAAAATAACATCTGTCATTGAATATAGTGTATACACACACAGACGTGGGTGAATTCCTAGTCCCTACGTTTACGAAGATTGAACACTAGATGGCGTGAATGAAAAAAAAGTTTCTTTTTTCTGTATGGGTAGGCAGAACTACAAAACGCCACCTGCTACGATATATATTATGTATGCTTCATCATCTGCCTAGCCTTTTTCCCAACTATATTGGGGTCGGCTCCCAGTCAAACCGGATTCAGCTAAATACCAGTATTTTACGGTTATTTTTAAGTAAGAAACTATTCATAAACAAGAGATAACAACAAATCTAAATCAAGATTTAGTATGCGATAATAACCAGGAAGGTGAAAAAAATTTTCCTAATTTCAAAGCACTCAAATTTCATTCGTGCCGGCAGGGATCGAACCCGGGTTGCTCGCGTACTGTGAAATTTACAGCGAGCGCTATACACCTGTACTTCCGCGGCTCGTAAACATATTTACCAATTTTTAAACATTATACTTACATTTATTTATATTCTATTTTTATATAGTTTAATAGTTATTATTATTTTATTGATTAATATTTTATTAATAAATAAATAATTATTAATCTAATAATCATAATAAAACAAAATTAATAATAAATAAGCACATAACCATTATTTTCAACTGTTATCCAAGGACCAATAAACTAAAAAAATCCAGGACCGTAGCAAACGATACGACGCTACCTTGAGCTTGGTTTTTTAACAATTTTTAACAATTATTAGGAAAAGTCGACAGTAGAGATAACTGCCATTAAAATTAGCTCCGGTTTCATACAATAATTTTTACAATGGAATTTGCACCAGTAAATATTTATATTTATTTCACTAAATGGCGCCACAGAAACTTTATATCGCGTTGTGGTTCGCCCCTTATAAAATTACTTGAATATATTCGACATTTAATATAACATTCCTTAGTCCACTCCAGAAAGAGAAAAATTGGTAGTAAAATTTACACACATTAATAATAATCATTAAAAGTACGAATGTATTTACCCACCTACAAACTATTTCGTCAACATTGGTCAATACAGGTCAAAAGAGGACGCTATCTACTATTTTGAGGCATTTTATGTCGGTTTTCTGAAATACTTTACTAAAGCATAATTTATTTTGTTATTATAAATATCCATTAGATAAAAAACAAATTGTCGTTAGTTCGCATAAACGCTATTATTACTACGCTGCTACGCTATTATAATATTTTTATAAGACTTAAATGATTGTACACAAGTTGACATGCTTTACTTGAAAACACTTTTAGTTGCAGAATATTTATATGTATATTGTGGCAAACAAATCTTCCAAACATATTTGCTTGCAAAATATATCAAACGTTTAAATACAATGTACAATATCCCCCGTTTGGACAAAGCTGCGATAAGATGTCCTGCGCTTGGCGGAAGTACGAACCCGATGCTGCATCCATACTTCCATACTAATATTAATAAATGCGAAAGTGTGTTTGTTTGTTTGTTTGTTTGTTTGTCCTTCTTTCACGTCGCAACAGAGCGTCGGCATGGCATGATTTTTTGTATGGGGATAGTTCGGTGGCTGTAGAGTGACAAAGGCTACTTTTTTCCGCGGAAAAACATCTCATTCCCGTGGGAAAATCGAATATGTTGCACAAGTTTGTCCTTCTTTCACGTCGCAACAGAGCGTCGGCATGGCATGATTATTTGTATGGGGATAGTTCGGTGGTTTTTTCAGCGGAAAAACATATCATTCCCGTGGGAAAATCGAATATGTTGCAAAATTAAATTCAGCTAGGTGGCGCCACCGTGATTCTACAAGACGGACGACGGTAAGATGGACGAACACAGAAGGTCAGAATATTTGGATTATTATGTCTTTTTACCAAAATTAAGATAAAAAATGTATGGATCTGTATTTTTCCACGCAGGACCGGGAAGAGAGCGATAAAAAACATAAAATTCACCAGCTGATTTTCTTCAAACGTTTTGGTGCATCGTAATTCACAGAATAGGCGATAACCTCGCAGACGATATTAAGTAATCACTTGATGCTCTGCCTACCCCGCAAGGGTTACAGGCGTGATTATAAGTATGGATCAGAAATACTATCACCACCTGTCACGCTTTCACCCTTAACTATTACTTAACAATGGTAGAAACAGTTCTTAGTAAGCCTTATTAATAAGCCTTAGTAATATTTATTGAACGGAAATGAATACAGTTCTTATATGTGGTTATGAATGAATCGAAATTACTATAAGAAAAATTGTGCAAAATTATAAGATAAATATTTTTTGAGAGTTCTTATTAACTAACGTATACATAGTTTAAATTGATTCCGCTAGATGTCGTTACTAGGTTTTTAAAACGCGGTAACGAAATGTTTCCTGACATGTACTTAACTCCCGCCGTTGAGCCGCGCATCAACTTATAGTGCATACGGTACCTATACGCTTAAATTGTTTCTATTTCGTAGCTTATTCGACTACCTGCTTTCGATTTCGGTTGTTTGTTATTTGCTTTGTGATTTGGTTAAGGTTGAATGGATTTATATTGGCTTTCATTTTCGGATTTGTGTATTTTCTTGGATCGGTTTTGTTGATTTGGTTGGTATTCCTTTATACATATTTAGACTCTGGCTTTGATTTTGGATTTTGTTTATTTAGAATTGTGAATTGGTTTTCGTTGTTTTAGGTTGTTTAACAATATTTCAAAGGAATATTAATAGTATAGATAGTGTATACGGTACCTATACACTTACTTTTTTTTTCGTTGGTTATATTTATATTGACTACTGCTTTCGATTTCGGTTTTCTGCGATTTGTTTTGTGATTTGGTTTAAGTTGATTCGATTTTTTTGGCTATCGTTTTCGGATTCGTGTTGTGTCTTGAATTGGTTTTGTTGTTTTGATTTTAAAAAATATTTAAAAGGAATATTTATTCCTTTTAGATATTATGGATTTGCTTTTAAAAAAAATATTTAAAAGGAAATTTAATTCCTTTTAGGTATTTTAACGTTTTTTTATAAATAGGTTTTTTCTTACTTCATAATGCCTCGCAAACGTAAGTCCAACCTTTCAAGAGTATCTTCTCAAAGACAAGCGAAAAGATTAGCTCGATCGCTAGAATCTTTAGAAGATGCTGAACTGAGAAGGCAAGAACAAGCAGAGCGTCAGGCTGCTTTTAGAGCATCTGAGACACCTTCTCAACGTCAGCAAAGGCGTCTTGAACAGACAAAGCGTCAGGCTGCTTTAAGAGCTTCCGAAACACCTTCTCAAAGTCAAGAAAGGCGTCTTGAACAGGCAGAGCGGCAAGATACTTTAAGAGCTTCTGAAACACCTTCTCAAAGTCAGCGAAGGCGTCTTGAACAGGCAGAGCGTCAAGCTACTTTAAGAGCTACTGAAACACCTGCTCAAAGTCAGCAAAGGCGTCTTGAACAAGCAGAGCGTCAAGCTACTTTAAGAGCTACTGAAACACCTGATCAAAGTCAGCAAAGGCGTCTTGAACAGGCAGAGCGTCAATCTACTTTAAGAGCTACTGAAACACCTGCTCAAAGTCAGCAAAGGCTATTCAAACAAGCGGAACGTCAGGCCGCCTTAAGAGCCGCAGAAACACCTGATGAAACTCAACACAGACTCATTGAGCAAGCTGAACGTCAATCTACTATAAGAGCATCTGAAACACCAGAACAGACACAGGCGCGAAGAGATGCAAATGCACAGCTCCAAGCTGAACGTCAACAATCGATTTTGCAGCGCTTTAAAATGGAAAAATGAGACCGCAGGCATGTGCTGTTCCAATCGCAAAGTGTCTCTTCCGTTACTTGGGGAACCAGAAAAACCTTTGAAAACTCTCTTTTTATATGATGCTAATGAGTCACGGCGCTTTTTAAACAGGATCCGGAAATATAACTCATGCTTTCAAATGACGTCCTTCGGAGTTGACCGGGAAATAATAATGCCGGGATTTTCGCCTACATTTAGGGTGCAAGGGCAAATTTATCATAGAATAGGTTCACTATTTCCAGCTGAAAACGAACAGCATAAATTTTTACAAGTATATTTTATGGGTGACGAAGAAATTGAGGTAGACAGTCGCTGCCAATTTATCCAGGGAGTTGAGAGAGACACAGTGTTCAAAATTCAAAGATTCTTGCATGAACGTAACATTTTAGTCAAAACATTTAAAACTGCTTTAGAAAACCTACCTGAAGAGGATTATAAAGTCGTCATTCACGCAGATCGGACCCCTCGAGGAGAGCATGAAAGGCGCTATAATGCACCTTTGATAAACGAAATAGCAGCCGTAATTAGTGGTGATCAATTTTCTTCACGAGACATTGTCTTGCGAGCACGTGATGATACGTTGCAACGGGTAGCCGATACACACAAGTTTTATGACGCTCCACAATACCCATTGATTTATTGCAAAGGACAAGAGGGTTATCATTTTCAAATTCCACTCATTAACCCTGACCGGGTTAATGAGTGACCAAAGGAGCTTACTCCAAACTAAAAAGTATCATGTATGGATTTTTATGCGTATCATATGATGTTGCGAGAAAATGATTTTAACCTCTTAGCCCGGTGTAGACAATTATTTCATCAATTTTTGGTAGACATGTATGTGAAGGTAGAAAGTGAACGTCTCCGTTATATATCTTTAAATCAAAAAAAGCTGCGCGTTGAGAATTATATACATTTACAAGAAGCAGTTTCTAGCGACGCCAATGTAAGCCCCAGAGATTTAGGTAAAATGGTAATTCTGCCCTCATCATTCGTTAACAGTCCCCGCTACCTACATGAGTACACATAAGACGCATTCGCCTATGTACGAACTTACGGAAGACCTGATATTTTTGTTACTATTACTTGCAATCCCACATGGAAAGAAATAACCGAGGAGCTAATGCCGGGCCAAAAAAGTACTGACAGACACGATTTAGTTGCTAGAGTATTTAGATTAAAAGTACAAAAATTAATGTATGTAATTAACAAAGGGAAAATTTTCGGAGAGGTGCTGTGCTTCATGTATTCAATTGAATGGCAAAAAAGAGGATTACCGCATGCCCAAATTCTAATATGGCTTAAAGAAAAGTTGCGGCCCAGCCAAATAGACGATATAATAAGCGCCGAGATTCCGGATCCTGAGCAAGATAAAGAATTGTATGATACCATTGTCCGAAATATGATTCACGGTCCATGTGGAGCACGAAATTCAATATCGCCATGTATGAAAGAAGGAAAATGTACAAAGAAATTCCCTAAATAGCTATTAAAAGAAACAGTGCACAATGACAATGGCTACCCTTTATACAGACGCAGAGCTCCCGAAGATGGTGGCAGGAAAGTTACAATCAAATCTCGCTCTGGAGCGTTCGAAACCTTAGATAACAGCTGGATTGTCCCGTATTCGCCCATTCTATGTAAAATGTTTAATGCTCACATTAATGTACAAGCATGTAGCTCTGTCCGCGTAATCAAGTATATCTGTAAGTACATAAATAAAGGAAGCGACCAAGCAATATTTAATCTCAGGAGTGAAGGTGAGGCAAATCCCGTTAATGAAGTACAGACCTTTCAAGCAGGGCGTTATGTCAGCAGTAACGAGGCAGCGTGGCGTCTCCTTGGCTTCCCTTTACACGAAAGGCACCCAACAGTTACTCACCTCGCTGTGCACTTAGAAAATGGAGAGCGTGTATATTTCACCGAAAGAAATTTCCAAGAAAGAATTGCATCACCGCCAAAAACTACACTAACAGCCTTCTTTCAACTTTGTCAAACCGACCCCTTTGCAAAAACGTTGTTATATTCTGAAGTCCCCCGCTATTATACTTGGAACACATCTAGGAAGGAGTGGAAACGCCGTATTCAAGGCGCGCCTGTTGCAAATTGGCCCGGTGTAAAGTCATCAGATGCCCTTGGTCGTGTGTATACCGTCCATGTAACTAATTTTGAATGTTTCTGTTTACGATTGCTGCTGCATGTTCGGGGTCCTACAGGATATAAAGACCTTAAAACTGTCAACGGTCAGGAATGCGCAACTTATAGAGAAGCATGTGAAGCTCTGCATCTTTTAGAAAACGATAATCACTGGGATGAAACCATGGAGGAAGCTGTGCAGTGCCAGTCACCAGCTAAAATTAGGGATCTTTATGCAACTCTCATATCATCTTGCGGGCTATCTAATGTACATAAATTGTGGGACAAATATAAAGAGTACATGGCGGAAGATATTTTGCGAAAGTTACAGCAGACACACGCGAACATGACATACAATGAACACATTTATAATGAAGCACTTGGAAAAGTTGAAGATAAAGTAATGGCAATGGTAGGCTAAAAATTCAGTGACTTTGGAATGATAAGCCCTCAGCGAACAACCGAAAATGAACTAAGTTATGAAATTATACGTGAAACAAACTACGATATACCAGCAGCAAGTAGCTGAATTTGTACCCCGCTTGCTTCCCGAACAAAAACGAGTTTTTGATAAAGTATTAGGACAAATTGAATCTGGAAATGGAGCACTTTTCTTTTTAGATGCCCCTGGAGGAACTGGGAAGACATTTTTGTTAAATTTATTATTAGCGCAAGTACGGAAAGATAAAAACATTGCTGTGGCCGTAGCGTCCTCCGGTATAGCCGCCACGCTGCTAAGCGGGGGCCGCACTGCACATTCTGTTTTAAAACTCCCTCTAAATCTAGCCCAGGAAGAATCGTCGATCTGCAACTTTAGCAAAAATAGTCCACGAGGTATAATGCTACGACAATGAAAACTTTTAGTGTGGGACGAAAGTGCAATGTCGCATAAAAAAGCTGTAGAAGCACTAAATCGAACGCTCCAGGATTTGCGCAGCAATACCGATGTAATCGGAGGTATGGTGGTTTTACTGGCTGGTGACTTTCACCAAACTTTACCTGTCATTCAAAAGGGCACACCTGCAGATGAAATTAAAGCATGCCTCAAGTCGTCTATTTTATGGAACAGGGTGACAAAATTCAGTTTAACTACGAATATGAGAGTGCATTTGTATAATGGTATCAATGCTGGAAACTATGCTGACACACTATTAAAAATTGGCGATGGGCGGTTGGAAACGGATGCTGACGGCTGCGTTAAATTGACGAGAGATTTTTGTAATTTAGTACAGAGTCATTCCGAATTAATTGCGAGCGTTTATTCAGATTTAAAGAACAACATGCATGAAGACAAATGGTTATGTGAAAGGGCGATGCTTGCACCAAAAAATGAGAACGTTAACAAAATAAATTCAGATATATTAAGCGAAGTAGCAAGAGAAATAACAGAGTATTTGTCAGTAGACACAGTTATGGACACAGAACAGAGCACTTCATATCCCGTAGAGTTTCTAAATTCTCTAGAGTTGTCAGGTGTGCC